>OVBI01000228.1:0-110348 GCA_900406495.1 Sisymbrium altissimum
AATAATATTGTTTCCAAATAATATATAACATCAGGCGGCAGTTCCCTGTGCAAGTATCTTACGCCATAACCATCAATAAAAGTCAGGGGAAAACTCTCAAAAGCGTGGCGCTATACCTTTCCAAACCGATTTTCAGCGACGGACAACAATATGTAGTACTAGAAAATACAAAAATATAAAAATATTATTAAAATTTTATAACCAGATGTTTTAAAATATATAATTTATAAATCCACAAAATTAATACAAATAACTCCGTGCATGCGCGGAGTTAGGCAACTCTACTATTTAATCTGATTAAATATTACTCATAGAAAGAAAAAAAGATTCAAAAGACAATAAAATATTATAACAACCTTATAATTATTATGTTCATAATAAAAATCTTCCCATCAATTCTTCAATTATTTACCTCTTCAAATATTTTATACATAAATTAGAAAACAAGAATTTATACAACAAAATAAAAACGGAAAATATAGTATCATAATCCGCGCGTAGCGCGGAAAAACCCCTAGTGTATAACAACAAAAATAACATCCTTAAGAAGCTAAAAGTAAGATGTTTTTATAGCCAATTTTGTATAGAAAGATATCTGCAAATTTTATTTTAAACTAGAAGAGAACCCACGCAAATGCGCGGACTTTTTTATTCTTCTTAAAAATGCATTTAAAATTTTTATATATAATACTTGTATGTTTATAATATTTTTAAATTAAATATGAATTTTATATATTGTATGTTTTCATTTTAATAAATTTTTTAGTTAAATTTAAGTTAAATGATTTTAAATTAAATAATCAATTAATGATATATTTTTAATTTTATTTATTTAAAAATGTGAGGTGTCAATGCAGGAGAGTTTTTTTTCTGTTCTTAAAAATGCATTTAAATTTTATATATATAATACTTGTATGTTTATAATATTTTTAAATTAAATATGAATTTCATATATTGTATGTTTTCATTTTAATATTTTTTTAGTTAAATTTAAGTTAGATGATTTTAAATTAAATAATCAATTGATGATATATCTTCAGTTTCATTTATTTAAAAATGATGAGGTGTCAATGCAGGAGAACACCCCTTCAACCATTATAGTATAGATTATTTTTTGTAACAATCCAGTTAATACATTTGTACCAAACGAATCAGTTGTACGCAAACGTATGGAGTTGTACAACTTTTATTAGTTGTACCAAACATATCAGATTTACAAAATCAGACTTATTTGTACATAGTTAAACATGTTGTACCAAGTTATACCTCACATAAAAACACAAGGATATAGTGGATTCTTCTTCGTCATCATCCAAGATACATGATGGACTTTTAGGATGCACAATCAATGGAATGTAGCTCAACTGAAGCTTTGTCGTTGATGTATATACTATAATTTTCCTACATATTCTATCAACCAACTAATAATAACTAACATCCAAGTGTCTCCAGTGGATGGAAATCTAGTCACTTATTTTCTACCTTTCTTTTTCTCATAATAGGGAGGTAAGACACATTCAATTTGTATCTCCTGTAAAATATCTCAAGTAGAATTATGAGATACTGAATAAATACCCCACGGCTCCATCCAATAACATTTATAGCAAAAATCATGAATAGTAGTCTCCACATCTAAGTTTTGTATGTACAACCCTAATTAGTTGTACCATTTATACTAGTCGTACCTCTAAACAAGTTATAATAGTTATACGAGTTGTACTAATATCCAGTTGTACCATTTGGACCATTTATTCGAGTTGTACTAGTTGTACTAATTGAAATATTATAAATATCATATGCAGAAATATTAAGATCTTTCTGATTCCACCGTACTTTATCTCTTTTATCTGAATAATATTCCATATAATCAAAATATATGACCTTACCATGAATATTATTCATTGTCTCTTATAAAAAAAAATAAAACACAACATTAGCATAAATTAGTTGTATCATTTTTACCAATTATACATTATGCTAATTAAAGAGTTGAATAATTTATATTAATCGTACCATTTCTACTACTGTTAGTTGTACTACAAGTCATGTCAATTATACCAATTTTGGTATTGTATCACTAAAACCAGTTGTATTAGTAGTATAAGTTGTACCAACGATCTAATTATACTATTTTTACTAGTGGTTCTAATGACTTAGAAAAAAATGTCAGCTGTCGCCAACTAAAAAGTAAGATGAGAGAGAAAAAATGAATTTATTTAAATTTAAATTAAAAAAGGAGAAAGAGAAGGGAATGAAATTTGTATAAAGGCCCATCATGAGAACTCCATAGAGATTAAGTGAACACCATATAGATTTTTTGATATCTTCCCAACATCATATTAGAATTTGATTCGGATTTAGGGTTTCCTAACAGAATAGATAAAAGGAAAGGTGAACCGGTTAGTGAATTATAATTAGCTTCGGGTTTTTTTAATTAGCTTCGGTTTAAACCTAAACCGAAATTGAACCAAAAAAAATAAAATAAATGTGCGGTGAGCGTGGATCGAACACGCGACCTTCAGATCTTCAGTCTGACGCTCTCCCAACTGAGCTATCCCCGCTTGTTGACTTATCACAGGACTGATAATATATGACGCAAACCTGGAGGTGTAGTCCATCCACATCTTCTCTTCCTCAATTGATTCTTTTAAAATCAAATATATGGCTTTGGCAACTCTTTGCTGCAATGCGAATAATGTTTCTGATCGACCTTGTTTGTGTAGCAGCTCTATTGAATCAGGAAGACGTTTAAGAATCTCTTTTACAACCCTTTTCTGCTGACTGGATTGGAAAGGAACCATCATCGTTGCATCCAAAGATGCTTGACGTTGATCAGTCAAACAGGTCACCTTATTGATTGGCAAAACCACAACATAATTATAATTTATAGATAGTTGAAAAAATTACCCCCAATATATGCTTTAAAGTCAAGAAGTGTTGAAAATTTTTATTAAAAAAAAAAACAAAAACTGGAAACGTAAGAAGCAAAAGATGTCACATGACATTCAATTATGAGACATGAAAAGTAAATGATGTCACAAGACGTTCCATTTCCACCATTGGTGTGATATTCTTTATAACCCGGAGGAAGACAAACAGATTCACGACCCGGTGAACACGTTTGAGTAAGATATTCCCGTATAAATAAAGTTCTTAGCTGGAGGCAAAGGAGGCATGCACAAACCTAAACCTTTCTTCAAGATCTCTTCAAGGTTTAGTTTTTGCAATGTAAACACATCTTTAGTTTCATGCCAAACGAATGCAAGATGATCATCAGAGATCACGTAAAGTGAACCAGGTATGAAACCGGGATAACGGAATCCGTAACCATCTGAGATACCATTTCCTGTGTAAGAATGCTCAAACTCTCTTCCATCTGCATCAAACGGAAAGGGCTCAAGGGAAGGTGTACCGATATTCACAGCAAACATTGGGGATCCATTGGGACGCTTCACATGGTCAGTGCCTTCGAGTATTTTAGTTCCGAAAAGAAGTCTTTCATTGTCCTTTTGATATTCTTCATAAGTTAGCATCAGTAAATAGAAAGCCTTGCCAGGTTTACTATCAATACATTTCCCAGGTGGCCACCCAAATGTTCCTCCCCAAAAACCGGCATACTCTTCGATGGAATTCTTAAACGGTAGTTTATGAAGGCAGAAACGGTCTAGCTCCATTTTCGGCCACCCTGGCCACCTTTTGTAAGAAGACTCAGTGTATGAAGCTTTAAGACTAAGACCGAATGTGTCACCAGAGCTAAGAAAGCTCTGAAGAGACGTTACACATCGGGCATGGAAGTAGGAAAGGTCTGCATGCTTAAGATTGTAACAGAACCCATCTTCCTCGAGGTTCATGTGCTTCCAATTCCCACCAAACTTGTGCATTTTAAGGAGCATTGTTCTACGTTCCAACAACATCCCTTCATCATCTACCGACGTGGGAAACAACTTCCCACTTAATGGTTCAACTACATGTAGACCTACGTGGCTTGTCACTAGTTGGAGTAAGTTTACTCTATCGCTAGCAGCGAGCTTCTGAAATGGAACCCCACACTTGTCTTCTCTTTTAGCCTCGCTGCACAAATTACTCTTCTTTCGCCTTGGCTCAACCTCGAGTGAGAGCAAATTGCAACTCTTTTCGATGCCCGTAACGGAACCAGGGTACACGCAGCTTTGTTTCCTGTCTCTTCCATGGAGAAAGAACTTGGTGGAGCCATCAAAACCGCAGATGATCTCAAACACAGGGGATCACATAACCCGACCTTCCTGAATCCCCAAAGGACCAACTTCTTGTGGAATGATCCGACAACCAACAACAGACAAGAAACCAGGCATCACGTAAACAACATTCCCAAGTTCAGGTTCCTGGTGAACCCAAATTCCAACAAGAGGCTTAATAACCTCTACAAGAAACCGACAAAGTGTCATGTAAGAAGAGATTCTGATTCTCCATTGGACTATTTGGGATAATGGAAGAACCTTTACGAGCTCACACTGGACAAGCCAGATATTCTCGGAATGCACAAGGACAAGGTCGTAGAGGCTTTTGCAGCATAAACTTAGGTTACATATGTCGCTTGGAGAAAGAAAACGAGAGGTAGCAGTGAATAAATCTTCGGGAAGCGAGAGGAGCAAACACGTACCAAATGATTCCGAAGGTAACTCTCTGATCGTCATGATATGATATGAATATATGATACTCAAAAAATCAGATTTGGTCGTAAACTCGAAACGGACTTTGAATATCAAAACGCAACCCTTGGAACCCTAGTCTAGGGTTTGGAATCAGATAGCTTTTAGCCTTTTCACAAGCAAGAATCTAACTTTTCAATCTCACACATCAAAGTAGCGTTTTAGGTTACCGCAGAATCTTGGAGCAAAAACTGGATCGACTTCAGATTTTACGAGGAAAAAAAGTTTTGAAGTACCAACCTACTCGGTCGGAACGGTAAACCACCGGGTTTGATTCTATTACGGTCCGGCTCAACCTAATAGTCCGGTCAGTTAGCAAACATATGGGTAGATCAATCTTCAAAATATATATATATTTTTTATTTTGATCTTCAAAATGTAATATTGTGGTTGGGTTTTTTTATTTATTAATGGAAAATGGGTGAAAATATTATAGCAAGATCTTATCATATGAGTTTTTTTTGGGTCATGAAGAAGAAGACAAATCATCTCCCTGCATCTCTATTTAAAATGAAAGAAATTACAAACGGATTTTCTTTGGAATCCAAGTTCCTCGAACATCTTCTTCTATATATAATCAATGCAACACAATCTGTGATGAGTACATAGGATTAGTATAGTTTGACTAGTTTGACTTGGTCTTTTCAATATATTTCGGTATAAGCAAATAAACAGAACACTCCTCCACTTCCTGATTTATAGGATTAGTGATCCATGTTCTTTTCCCATTCAGTTATTTGTTTCTAAGTTGTAAGGAATGGATGTTCCATCTCTTCTATTTAAATCAACGAAAAACCTAAAAAGAGGTAGTCATAACTACCCAAAAAAATTTGTGTCTTGTTTTAAGTTCTTGTTTGGTTCTAATAGCTTTTGATAAGGATCATAAGCTTATCAATCTGCAGCAAGCAAATAGATGAAAACCAAATGACAAAGTAAAGCCATAGTTATCATATATGAGTTTGTGACTAATATGATAATTTCACACGTGTTTTTTTTTTACTAAACAAATTAAATAGTTCCTTTTAATATTAAGATGGAAAAACATAGACTAACCAGTAAGGAAAAATCAAAATTTAAATCATTATTTTTGAAAGGACTGAAACAAATAAAAATAATAAGGGAATTGGAGGTAAATAATATTTAAAATAATTGAAAGAAAACACATTTATGATTTCTTTCTACCATGTGAATTAAACATTGTGATATTGTATATATTATCACAATGTTTTTAAAGTATATGATTAAAATATATATATATATATATGATTAAAAGTAAATGGAAAACATATGTAAAACTTTTATTAGAAATAAAATAATATATAAATACTGAAAGGTTTAGGTAGTGGAAGATTGAAGTGAAGATATATTGAAGTGATTTTGAGAAGGAAGATAATCAAAATGACTTAAGGAAAGTCTACCTCCACTTCTCCAGTCCTTGTTTCTCAATATACTATACATTAGAAGGGGGGGATCTCGACTCTCGATCCTTGGACATTATATCCAAACTAAATCCCATTTTATATTCCGAAGCAATCACTTCATTCACTTAGCATCAGAGAGTTTTTGGAAGAGAAACCCTTCTTCTCCTCCCAAATGACTCAAATAAGTCCAGAGCGAAAGAAAAACCTATAAAATACTCCTCACATCTCCAGTGGACTATCTCCACCCCCCCCCCCCCCCCCCCCCCCCCCGNAAGGACGAGCATGAGACGTGTGATCATGTTGAAGATCACATAGCCTGGATCGATCTGACAAAACATTCCAAACCATTTCCGATAGAAGGAGGGGAAACAAGCATTCTAGGCGAAAATATTAACAACTAGCATGGTTAAGGGACGCTATACAAGAGATAGAGGTGAGTAGAGTCAAGAGTGTAACCTCTCCTCCGGCCAAGCCATATGCAAAAGTTCCCTCAAAGGCTTTGAGAGAGAAAATAAGAAGAAGCGAAGGAGCAAAAACTAAGGTTTTTTCAAATATGAAGGTGGGATTCACGGTTACATCAGATTTCCCCGCCTGTGGTAAAAAAAGAGTAACACATTGTTCTGCAAATAAATGATTCCAATGGAAAATCAAAGATAGTCTCATACGAGAAGAGCATGTTGTGGTAGAGGTTCTATCAAATGCCAATCAGCTGAAGCCAATTAACATGAACAAAATGAGACTAATTAGTTATGTGAATAGATTCTAACTGGCAAAGATCATTACACTCATCTTCTACAGCGGTTTTTATCTGCCCTCACGACCAGAAGCTTTGTCTGTCTGAAGGGTATGACCCACATTCTTGAGAAACCAAAGCGCTGCTTCTGCTGCCTGTTCAGCTGCGATTTTCTTCTTTTTCTGTGGATCTCCGAAACACTCTACAACCGTTACCCGAGAATCTTCCTTCATTTCAACCCTAACTTTGACTATATATCTGAACAAAACAAAACAAAAAAGTCATGTTATTACTAAAATATTTAGATTTCAACCTGAAAATAGAAAATGTAAGAGAGAGAGAGCAGAAATCATGTCCCTCTCACAACCTCATATTGCCAGGGCCGTCTTCGTCGTAGAACTCATACACTGGTGCTTTCCAATGCCTCACACCACATAACGCATACAATTGTTGTTTGGCAGACACTTTTTGAGTCCCTTCTAATGAATAACAAAACAAAATGTCAATTACAGAGGAAACAAGCATCATCATAATTGAAAAACCCCAAACCTGAGAGATAATCTGACAATTAACTTTTAGCATTTGTTGCAATAAAATGTGAGAAAATGCAGCAGCTCTACCAACTCTCCAAGAAAGGAAACATATCACTGAATACTCTCAATTAATAGCAAAACAGCTTTCAATCTTAAACCCTAACTCAATACTTTTAAAAAAAATAATAATAATAATATCTTTATTGCTTAATTACAAAACCTAAAAATGTGAAGGAAAAACATTACCTTGAGTTTTGGGCTTTGTCGTATGATGAGGCACCAAAGCTGCTGCTTCTTCTTTTGGTTCGACGATTTCAAGAAGGTTATTCGCCTGTGCATGTGTGATGTTTGACTCCATTCGTAAGGAGTCGTCATTGTATTTTTCAACATCATCATTCAGTTTCTTCATCTTAATTCCATTTTCGTATCTCTGTAATATCATCCTCTGCTTCGGCGTCTGATAATTAAACAAAAACAAAGTTTATTCAATTAACTGATCCAACAGAAGAAAACGATATACGATATATAAACTCAAGCTAGGGATTCGAGTTTGGGTTTAAACTCTTGCGGACAAAATTACAAACACGGAAACAACAACAAAAAAAGTGATTATTTTTCTTCTCCAATATTGAAGATGTAAGAAAAAAAAATTACCATGGAGGAAACGTTGGGAACTGGTGATGAGATTGAGGGGTCTTGAGGTTGAGGGAGGGAGATACACATCCTTGAGACTGAACAAGATATAGTCAAACTCGAAACGGACTTACCAGAATTAGACTTTGAAAATCAAACGCAGACTTGGGGGTCTTTTATTAATTTTCCATTTGTTTCATTATGAGATATCCATTAGGATACTACCAACAGACATACTCTAATAGGGGGTTATAATATATATATATATATTATTGTCCTCATCATTAACAAACCACATAAAATGTACGAAAAAATATACTGAAAAAAGCAGGTCTGAAAAATAACGTGAGGGCCACGGACAAAGATGATAACCAAGAAGATCATAGATATTATTGAGATGAAAAATATTAATATGTTACAAATTTTGATGAAAAGTAACTGAAAGTTTGCAAGTGAAAATGTAAGAGCATACAAAATATTATTTAAATATAATTAGGATATTTAATTAAATCAAAATGTTCTAATTTTTTTGAATCATTTACAGTCAGACATGTGTCTAGGAGATTTTCTCATGATTTGAGAAACTCTTGACACTCTCTTTTACTATTCTATTTTTTTTTTTAATAGTTGAGAAGCTCATTGAAAAAACTCAATGCAGTTGGTGTAAGAAGCAAATGGTGTGATAGTATCACAATATCTTCAACTATAGATTATATTTCTCAAAAACAAGACGTGAGATGGGAGAGCTTTTTTATTATATCTGTAGCAAAGTGTTTTATTTCCAAAATGAACAGATTCATATTTTCCCACTTTCCAGTTTAATTATGTCTACTTGCATAGGATTGTAACACAACCAATCTTCTTTGAGGTTCATGATTCTGCATTCCAACAACACTCTTTGGTCTACTTTCGATGTGGAAATTAAAGAGAATGTGTTTTCTATATATCAAAATTAAGAAGCTGTACATGGAGCTTTTTATACAAAGAAGAGAAAGCTTAATTACTGGATTATGAAATACTGAAACATGCATGAATGAGAATCATGATCACATCATCTTGTGAATCATAAATGAGAACAAATATTTTATCTCTAACAGGAAATAACTTTAAATTTAATGGTTCAAGACATCAAGTACATGTAGTAGACCTACATGGCTTGTCACTTAGGTCAACTAACTCTCTAACTCTGAAAATAAAACCTTTCTTGAGGCTTTTCTATTAGACTCGCTGCACAAGCTCTTCTCTCGCCTCCGCTTAACCTCGAGTGAGAGCACATTGCTCTTTTCTAATGTATATATATATAAAAAATGTCGACCCGGAAGGTAAATGGGACAAATTTACAAAATCATGAAAAAGTGAAAAATTTATACATTTGGAGAATATACCCAAGTTTTTTTTGTTTTAACAGTGTTTCAAAATTGTTATAACGAGTCAGAGTTGACATTCTGAAATTTGAGACGGAATTTTTTGGGAAAGAATTGGGAATTTTGGGAATAAAAAATTTATATTCCATTTAAAATTTGGGACGAGATTGGGATGAAGTGGGACGGGAGTAGGATGAAAATAGAAATTCCTATTTTTTAAAAGTTATTTAAAAATTAATTTTTTTAAAAAAATTAATATGTATTTAATCTATTTTCAGTTTATTATAATAAATGTTCGAATTATAGGATAAAAAATATTTGATCATATTTTATATATGTGAAAAACTTAAAAATAATAGTTAAATCAAGATAAAATAGACATATAAAATAAATAATATAAACAAATACAATTAACAATAAAATTTAATAATATATTTGTATAACTATTTATAATTTTATAAAACATAAAAATATATCATGTATATAATTATATAATAGTCAATTTTAGAAATTTCGGGATTCTCGATTCCGTCTCGTCTCGTCCCGTCCTGTTTTCAATTAGGATGTCTCATATAAAAATATAAAAAATATATGGAATGAGAACTTTGGAACAGGTATAGGACGGGACGGATCAAAACCAGACTGGGAATTATGTCCACCCCTAATAACTAGTACATTAAACGGTCAAGTTTTAACTTTTCAACGGTCGGTTGCTTCATGGAACAGAGAAATAACAAAGGGTAGACATACGAAATTGATGCAGATATACTGTTCATTTCCTATTTTGGCAAAAGCTTAATTATCTGCGACATGATTACATACTAAGCTAGACGACATTGAATGGTAACTCCAATAATCGATTCGTCAGTAAAAATATATCTCCAATTACATTTTTCATCTTCACACCACATCATGCAAACGCCTCATTTCTAACAAAGCAAGCACATCCTTGCCTGTAGACTGTGGGATTACTCGTGCTCTGTGGACTGTGGGATTACTTATACTCTTAGATGAGTCAGTTATGATAGCCAAGCAAGATTGAGACAGATGAATGCCAGATAAAAAGTTAATAATAAAATAAATATTTTATTGATCGTAAATGTATCTTTTTTGACGTTTATATATCTGAATAAACGAGATATGGAATAAAAATTAACATTGACAAAAGCACTCAACAATAAATGCATTGGGAACACATTTCACATGACACCCTGGCTTGCAGTTAAAAGCCTGTGGTTTCACAACCTGCTGCGAAGCTTCATGGTGCAACAACGTTTGAGAAGTTTCTTCGGGTAGTAACCGGCTTGCCTCAATTGTTATCACTGCAAAACGTACCGTACACCAATATACAGTTGTTATTATAGATAAAAGATGTACATGTATAGAATGTTTTAAAAAACTTACGAAACATAATGAAACAGAAAGGTTCCAAAAAGAAAAACCATAATGGAACAGAAAAAAATTACCAGATGTGATGGCTAAGAAGAAAACGAGAGCAAATTCCATCGATATTTTCTCCATTGTTCAACAGTTTGAAGATATCTGGAGCCGGTCAATAGTGAAACCATTTTTATAGAACTAATTAATGTCATTAATTTAGTCAAATCAAATTATGGAAAGAAAATAATTTAAGTTATATTAATTTTATAACGGAATCATGAGATTGATTGACAATTTGTTTACAAAGCCCCAAAAAACGTGTATTTTTTTTAAAAAAAAATTGATCCATTCAAACTTTACTTTCCTTTTCTACTCACTTTAATATTTTTTCTTGGCAGTAATTAAGTAGCATTTTTAAGGAAAATAATATCTTCCATTAGTACGTAAGTTGAACACTTGAATTCATGTATGTGTCCAAATCCAAAGTACCCAAACCCCAAAAAACGTGTATTTTTTTTAAAAAAATTGATCCATTCAAACTTTACTTTCCTTTTCTACTCACTTGAATATTTTTTCTTGGCAGTAATTAAGTAACATTTTTAAGGAAAATAATATCTTCCATTAGTACGTAAGTTGAACACTTGAATTCATTTGAATTCATGTATGTGTCCAAATCCAAAGAACCCAAACTTCAAACAGAATCTAGCCCAAATCTCGGCCCATAACTAAGCCTTGCAGTAACATAATCAAGCCCAAATCGCGGCCCATAACTAAGCCTTTCAGTAACAAAATCAAGCCCATATATCGGCCCATCTCAAAGCTTCCGCTTTCTCTCCTTCCTTTCTCTTCGATCATCTCTCTCTCCCTCAGAGATGCTTCTCCGATCGCCATCATCGTCACACACTGCAGAGAACCAATTGGAGGAACGATCCACGTTTGATGCCAACGAACAAAGGATCTGATCTCAATTGAATTTCGGCGGTGTGGCTAAGCTCCTCACTCTTCTCGCATCTGCCTCAAAGCCTTCACCATTGTCTCCCTACACTTGACAGAGAGAGCTTCTTCTCTCTTCAATACAGTTCATCATCAATCATTCTCTCTTCGTCGCTTCTCAAAAAGTAGAAGCTGAGCATAAAAGTTTCGGATCTCTCTTTATTTTCCCGATCCCGATCTTCAGCACCAGGTACGCTTAATAACTCGATCCACTAGCTTTCGGAATCGTTCTCTTGTACGGTGTGATTCGACTCGTATAGTTTTCGATTAGCTCAATTAGATCTGAATTGTTAGGTTTTGATTCTACCGATTTAGTCTATGGAACAATAGATTCTGAAAGCTTTGAATTATATATATATATATATTGCAGCTTCTCTGCATGCTTCGTGTGTGATTTGGTGTTTGAGGGAAGACGCTGGGGACGAGTTATGGGGTATCAGAACCATCACCATCCTACGGGAAGCAACTCGTTCCATGGAGGAGGAGGAGGAGAGTTCAAGAATTGTCATCATTACTCCAACAAACCTTCCGTGGCGTCAATGATCAACTCCGAGATCGGAGCAGTTTTAGCTGTGATGAGGAGGAACGTGCGTTGGGGTGTTCGTTACATTGCTGACGATGATCAGTTGGAGCATTCACTTATCCATTCTTTGAAAGAATTGCGTAAACAGATTTTTTCGTGGCAAAGCGATTGGCTAAGCGTTGATCCTAAGTTGTACATACAGCCGTTTTTGGATGTTATACTATCTGATGAAACTGGTGCTCCAATCACTGGCGTTGCGTTGTCGTCTGTTTACAAGATTTTGACTCTTGATGTTTTTACACTTGATACTGTGAATGTGGGTGAGGCGATGCATATCATTGTTGATGCTGTGAAAAGCTGTCGTTTTGAAGTGACTGATCCTGCTTCCGAGGAAGTGGTTTTGATGAAGATACTTCAAGTTCTTCTTGCTTGTATTAAGAGTAAAGCCGCTAATGGGTTGAGTAATCAGGATATTTGCACTATTGTCAACACTTGTTTGCGTGTTGTTCATCAGTCGAGCTCCAAGAGTGAGTTGTTGCAGCGTATTGCGCGCCACACGATGCATGAGTTGGTGAGATGTATCTTCTCTCAGCTTCCTTGTATCAGCCCGTTGCCTAACGAAAGCGAATTAGATGTCGGCGATAAGGTAAATCAAATTAAACTTTCATGCCAGCATTTGTTTATCCCATGTAGATAAGAGTATTAACATGTTTCAATGGATACAAAAAAGTTGTCTAGTGTTGGAAGATTTTTTCATGACTAAGTTTTAAAGTGAATTTGGACCATCTTGTCAGTGTTTGTTGTTCACAATTTTCTAACGGTATTCTTTCTTGTCTAGGTGGGAACAGTGGACTGGGATCAGAATTCTGGAGAAAACAAAATTGAAAATGGAAATATTGATAGCGTATCTGATGCTCGCGTCACTGACAAAGATTCTACAGCTCCAAGTTCTGAGATGGTTATTCCAGAAACAGAGCTTAAGAATGATGAAAAGGCCACTGAGGTCAGTGATGACTTGAATGTTGCTGACAAAGATTCTCCAAGTTCTAAGATGGTTATTCCAGAAACAGAGCTTAAAAATGATGAAAAGGGAGCTGAGGTCAGTGATGACTTGAATGTTGCTGCGAATGGTGAAAATGCAATGTTGGCGCCTTTTGGTATTCCATGCATGGTTGAGATTTTTCATTTCTTGTGTACTCTGTTGAATGTTGGAGAAAACGGAGAAGTCAATTCTAGATCCAACCCTATAGCATTTGATGAAGACGTTCCTCTTTTTGCCCTGGGTTTAATTAATTCTGCCATAGAACTTGGAGGCTCTTCTTTCCGTGAGCACCCAAAGTTGTTGAGTTTGATTCAAGATGAGTTATTCTGTAACTTAATGCAGTTTGGTGTGTCGATGAGCCCTCTGATTCTTTCTACAGTTTGCAGCATCGTCCTTAATCTCTACCTGAGTCTCCGTACTGAGCTTAAGGTACAGCTGGAAGCTTTCTTCTCATGTGTACTTCTGAGGATTGCACAGAGTAAACATGGTTCTTCTTACCAGCAACAGGAGGTTGCTATGGAAGCTCTGGTTGATCTTTGCAGACAACATACTTTCATGGCTGAAGTGTTTGCTAATTTCGATTGTGATATAACCTGCAGTAATGTGTTTGAAGATGTTTCAAACTTGTTATCAAAGAGTGCCTTCCCAGTTAATGGGCCTTTATCCGCTATGCATATACTTGCATTAGATGGGTTAATCTCAATGGTTCAGGGAATGGCTGAAAGAGTTGGTGAGGAATTATCGGCTTCAGATGTTTCTACACATGAAGAAGGGTATGAAGCATTCTGGACAGTGAGATGTGAGAACTACGGAGATCCTAATTTATGGGTTCCCTTTGTCAGAAAGTCGAAGCACATCAAGAAAAAGCTGATGGTTGGGGCTGATCATTTTAACAGTGATCCTAAAAAGGGTCTGCAGCAACTCCAAGCGATGCACTTGTTGCCTGAGGAACTTGATCCAAAGAGTGTGGCATGTTTCTTCAGGTATACATGTGGGATAGATAAGAATCTTATTGGAGATTTTCTGGGGAATCATGACCAGTTCTGTGTTCAGGTGCTTCATGAGTTTGCCAAGACGTTTGACTTCCAGAACATGAATCTTGATACCGCCCTGCGTCTCTTTGTGGGTACATTTAGATTGCCTGGCGAGTCACAGAAGATACAGAGGGTGCTTGAGGCGTTTTCTGAGAGATACTATGAGCAGTCACCACAGATACTGATTGATAAAGATGCTGCGCTCTTGTTATCTTATTCGATTATCTTGCTGAACACAGATCACCACAACACGCAAGTTAAGAAAAAGATGACTGAAGAAGATTTCATCCGTAACAACAGGTGCATAAATGGAGGCGCAGACCTTCCCAGAGAGTACTTATCTGAGCTGTATCATTCAATCTGCGACAGTGAGATTCAGATGATCCCAGATCAAGGAACCGGTTTCCAAATGATGACAGCCAGTCGGTGGATTAGTGTGATCTACAAGTCCAAAGAAACCAGTCCCTATATCATATGTGACAGCGCATCGCATCTTGATCGTGACATGTTTCATATCGTGTCCGGTCCCACTATTGCCGCTACATCAGTGGTTTTTGAGCAAGCAGAGCAAGAAGATGTTTTACAGAGATGTGTTGATGGGTTATTGGCCATTGCAAAACTTTCAGCGTATTATCATTTGAATAGTGTATTGGATGATTTGGTTGTGTCTCTCTGCAAATTCACGCCATTCTTCGCCCAATTATCTGTTGATGAAGCTGTTCTTGCTCTAGGAGAAGATGCCAGAGCAAGAATGGCTACTGAAGCTGTTTTCTTGATTGCAAATAAGTATGGTGACTATATCAGTTCGGGCTGGAAAAATATACTGGAATGTGTCTTGAGCCTCCACAAACTCCAGGTCTTACCAGCTCATATAGCTAGCGATGCAGCGGATGACCCAGAGCCATCAACTAGTAACCCAGAGCAAGAAAGACTTTTAGCAGTAGCGTCACAGGTACAACCCTCAGCGACTCCTAGAAAATCCTCTAGTTTTATTGGTCGGTTTAGCCAGCTTTTGTCTTTTGATATGGAGGAGACAAAGCCATTACCAACCGAAGAAGAACTTGCAGCTTATAAACACGCTCGTGGGATAGTGAAAGATTGTCACATTGATAGCATATTCTCAGACAGTAAGTTCCTCCAAGCTGAGTCTCTGCAACAGCTAGTAAACTCCCTCATAAAAGCAGCCGCGAAAGATGAAGCTAGTGCGGTCTTTTGCCTTGAGCTTCTGATTGCAGTAACTCTGAACAACCGAGACAGAATCCTACTGATCTGGCAAACTGTTTACGAGCACATTTCGGGCATAGTTCAATCAACCTCAACACCGTGCCCGTTAGTTGAAAAAGCTGTTTTTGGTGTCTTGAAGATTTGTCAGAGATTATTGCCTTACAAGGAGAACCTAACAGATGAGCTTTTGAAATCACTCCAACTGGTTCTCAAGCTTGATGCAAGAGTGGCTGATGCATACTGTGAGCCCATTACACAAGAAGTTGCCCGTCTTGTAAAAGGGAATGCATCTCACGTCAGATCTCATGTTGGTTGGCGAACGATCATATCTCTGTTATCAATCACAGCTCGGCATCCAGAAGCTTCTGATGCTGGATTCGAAGCTCTCCGGTTTATAATGTCAGAAGGAGCTCACTTGTTACCATCAAACTACATTCTCTGTCTCGATGCAGCTAGACAGTTTGCTGAATCCCGAGTCGGGGAAATCGATCGGTCTATCGCAGCCATCGACTTAATGTCAAACTCTGTGTTCTGTCTTGCGAGATGGTCTCAAGAGGCTAGAAACTCGGTCGGAGAAGATGAAGCAATGGTGAAACTAAGTCAAGATATTGGAGAAATGTGGCTCAGGCTTGTGAACAACCTGAAAAGAGTTTGTCTTGATCAACGCGACCAAGTGAGAAACCACGCCATCTTAATGCTACAAAGATCTATAGCCGGTGCAGACGGGATCATGTTACCACAGCCTCTATGGTTCCAATGCTTCGATGCTGCAATCTTCCCGTTGCTAGACGAACTGCTCGCTGTTTCGATCGAGAATTCAAGAAAGACATTCAAGAAAACAGTTGAAGAGACGCTTGTGCTCGCGACAAAGCTCATGTCAAAGGCTTTTCTTCAATCTCTACAAGACATTTCGCAGCAACCATCGTTCTGCAGACTCTGGCTTGGTGTCTTGGACCGTATGGAGACTTACATGTCGACCAAATTCAGAGGAAAACGCAGCGAGAAAGTCCATGAACTCATACCGGAACTGCTCAAGAACACGTTGCTGGTGATGAAGACAACGGGGGTTTTATTACCAGGTGATGATATCGGTAGTGATAGTTTCTGGCAACTTACTTGGCTTCATGTCAAGAAGATATCTCCTTCTCTGCAATCTGAAGTTTTCCCTCAAGAAGAGCTTGATCAGTTTCAGAGACGAAACGCAAAGCCTGAGGAAACTCCGCCGGTACCGGAAAACGAAGGCTGAAACGGTGGTGGGATAGTGAGAATTTGTTCTATACAGAAGAGTAAAAGCATATTGAAGAGGTTTTCTAGAAAACTATATATCGAAATATTTTTTTTGCAGTATAGCTTTTTGTTTGACTATAGTAACTTTGGAGTTTGGAGGTTTTGGATTTTATGGAATGTTCACGTTGGAATTATGGCTTTGATTGGAAATATATTTGGAGGCGATTCGGGAAAGCGTTTGGTCACAAGCCGCACAAACCGGCTCTTGAGTTTCAAAAACAGCAGCGTTAATGTTGCCGTTGGGTGCACGCAAAATCCATTTCGTAAAACCTGTTGGGCCCACAAGACTGGTGCTGAATCGGTTATTCCGGTTCGAAGAGACAGGCCCATCAGTATCAGTAGGCCCAACGTGATCAAATAAGGTCACTGGGAATATTCAATTCCGGATTCGGATATTAGAACCGAACCGAACCAAAAATTTCTGATTGGTTCCGATTCGGATATTCAATTCCGGATTTTATGCCGAGGCCGAGATATATGCTGCTGGTGTACGAAACAAACAATGTTTGTAAATGTACCTTATAATTACCTCATCCCTTTCGTCACATATATTTCCCAGAATAAATAAATAATAAAAAATATATCATAAATTCAATCATCAAATCAAAAAATTCAATCGTCGTCGTCGTCGTCGTCGTCGTCTTCCACAACTTTCCTTTGGCCACCGGATCACACCTTCGATCTAACCATCCTTATATTCCGATCCCCGACGTCGTTTCTCAGGTTCTCTCCTCATCATCTGTTTTCCCCTTTTTTTGTTAATTTAATTTAATTCCTAATTTTGTGCTTCGGCGACCTCTTCGATCACATGAGTCTTCGTCAAATCATAATAAACTCTCTTGTGTTGACACGTGTTTCTCCTGTTCCGCGATCGAATTCAGATATACACAATTATATTAGGGTTTGTAATTACAAGAGATTTGATGTAAATTTTGATCATTTTGTGTGTTGCTGAATTCTGCAGAGAGGTTTTTGGTTAGTAAAAGTATTCATTTTTGGAACAATGAGTGAGGTGTTCAATGGATACGAGCGCCAATATTGCGAGCTCTCTGCTAATCTTTCCAAGAAATGTTCCTCTGCTGTTGCCCTTGACGGAGGTAAATTTTGATATATAACACTCTTTTCTTTCCTTAGGGCATTGAAAAACAAAGACTTTTGGCTTGTGAATGTAACATTGAGCGAATTAGAGATGTTTTTTTGGTTTGTGTTAGAGTACTTACGTTTTAGATCCTTTTAGTCTCTTTTCTTGCGGTGTAAGGAGATAAAGACTTGTGCTTTCTTTGGTTACTGATGGAGAAGAGAGCTTGTGAATAGTAGAGAATCGTAGATAAAAAGGAAAGACTTCAGCTTGTGAATGAATCAATGAACGAATAAGAGATATCTTTTGGTTTGCGTTTTAGATCCTTTAGTCTCTTTTCAGGCTTTGTAAGGACCTAAAGATTTGTGCTTTATTGGGTTATTGATTGAGAAGAGAGCTTGTCAATTTATAGGTGTAGATCTTATCGTCATTGTTCTGTTGATTGTTTAGCGTAAGATGCATTGATTGTAACCTTACTGATTTGCAGAACAAAAGAAGCAGAAGCTGGCTTTAGCTTGTTAGTGTAACAATGAACGAATTAGAGATATTTTTGGTTTGTGTTTGATGCGGAGTAAAGTGCGCTTTAGATCCGTTGGTGTCTTTCATGGGTTTTAAAGGACATAAGATTTGTGCTTTCTTTGGTCACTCACTGATTGAAAAGAGAACTTGTTAATTAGTAGGCGACGGAGAAATGTTCCTTAGCTTCCGTAGATAATCGTATATAGCTTGTTATGTTATGATGAACGAATTGGAGTTATTTTTGGTTTGTGGTTTGATATAGAGTACTGTGCGTTTTAGATCCTTTAGTTACTGCAAACCTCTTGTCTCTTTTCATGCGTTGTACGGACATTAGATTTGTGCTTTCTTTGGTTACTGATTGAGAAGAGAGCTTTTCATCAGTAGGTGTAGACCATCATCATTGTTCTGTTGATTTCATAGCTTAAGATGCATTGATTAACAAAAGAACCAGAAGCTGTTTGAATTGTAGACAGAAAAGAAAGTTTAGATTTTAAGTGTAACAATGAACGAAATAGAGATATTTTTTGGTTTTTGTTTGATACAGAGTTCTGTGCTTTTTAATTCATTTAGTTCCTGTAAATCTCTCGTCTTGTTTCATGCGTTTTAAGGAAATATGATTTGTGCTTTCTGTTGTAGTTGATTGAGAAGAAAGCTTGTGATTAGTAGGTGTAGATCATCATCATCGTTCTGTTGAGTGATGATACCTTTACGAGTAGCTTCGTGGATCCATGGTTTCGGTTTTAGATCCTTTAGTTCCTACAAACCTCTCGTCTCATTTCATGCGTTGTAAGGACATAAGATTTGTGCTTTCTGTTGTCATTGATTTGAGAAGAAAGCTTGTCATTAGTAGGTGTAGACATAATCATCTGTTTTAGACCAAAAACAAAAACTTTAGCTTGTGAATGTAATAATGAACGAATCAGAGATTGTTTTGGTTTGTGTTTGTGTTTGATACAGATTACTGTGCCGTTTAGATCCTTTAGTTACTACAGACCTCCTGTCTGTTTTCATGGGTTGTGAGGACATAAGATTTGTGCTTTCTTTTGGTCACTAATTGAGAAGAGAGCTTGTCATTAGCAGGGTTTATCTTGTGAATGTTCGATGAACAATTAGACATATTTGGTTTGTGGGTATGATAATTACTACAAACTTCTTGTTCCTTTATGTAAATATTTGTACTTTGTTTGGTCACTGATTGTGAAGAGAGCTTGTGATTAGTAGGTGTAGATCATCTTCATTACCATGCTCTATTGATTGTAATATGTATAGCTTTCGATGCATTGATGATACCTTTACTGATTTGCAGAACAAAAGAAGCAGAAGCTTTCTGAAATAAGATCTGGCCTTGAAAATGCAGAAGTATTGGTATGTAATAGGCATAGATAGAATGGAATATAGCGGGTTTTCTATATTGGCTATCTTCCGTTTTGACGATGCTCTGTATTTTCTTATTAACCAGATTAGGAAAATGGATCTTGAGGCGAGGAGTCTTCCACCAAGTGTTAAGTCCGGCCTCCTTGTTAAATTAAGAGAATTCAAGTCTGATCTAAACAATTTCAAAAGCGAAGTGAAGAGAATCACATCTGCAAACTTGAACGCTGCTGCTCGAGATGAGTTGCTTGAAGCTGGTATGGCTGACACAAAAACGGTATGTATAGGACTCGGTAGTATTTGTTCAATCAATATAGTTTAATCTCGATCGTTGATAGCTAATCAACTTTTGGTTTCTTTTTATTGATACGCTGTTTGAGGTTAGACTTCAGCTGATCAAAGAGCAAGATTGATGATGTCAACAGAACGTTTGGGTCGAACCACAGACAGAGTCAAGGACAGTCGTAGAACAATGATGGAGACTGAAGATATTGGCGTTTCAATCCTCCAAGACTTGCACAGTCAGAGACAATCTCTCCTACGCGCTGGAGACACGGTATTTACACTCTTTAACATTTTCTCTTTTACGGGATCTTTCATGAAGAAGACTACGTTTCCTGTATATGCTACGTGATTTAACCAATAGTTAGAACTCTGATACAGCTTAGTGGAGTAGACGATAATGTCGGAAAGAGCAAGAAGATCTTGACAGGCATGACGAGGAGGATGAACAGGAACAAATGGACCATTGGAGCCATTATCACCGCTTTGATCGCGGCAATTATCCTCATCTTGTACTTCAAACTCACCTAGTAAGCCTCTGGAACTAAACCGAACCTCTGTCGCTGAACAAAACTGTTGTCTTCGTTTGTGCATGTTTGATTTATCCTTTTTCGGCTTTCTGTGTGAAAAGTTATCTTTGCCACTTCTGTACTACTGCCTTAAGAAAGTAAGGACTCAAGATTGTTTGGTTGAGTTTGCAAATACATTTATTACAGTGTGTATTT
Source organism: Sisymbrium altissimum (assembly GCA_900406495.1). NCBI lineage: Eukaryota > Viridiplantae > Streptophyta > Magnoliopsida > Brassicales > Brassicaceae > Sisymbrium > Sisymbrium altissimum. Next base: position 20,831 of record OVBI01000228.1, read on the forward strand.
TATTTCTTCTAAATGATGAAAATGTACAATTAGCCAAGGCACAAATTACATTTCAAACAATCGGAGGCTTAAACTAAATCTTGCCTCGATTCGGATCCAGAACTATGTATAATGGTTAAACATTAAGATTAAAAACTAGTTGTGTGTTTTTCTTTCATTCTTGAACCTACTGTAATCAGCGAGCAAGCTTTTAATAACCTTATGCTTCATGTTGTCCACTAAACCGGTCAAAACCTGTAGAAAGCAAACCAAAACCAAATATCATGTATAAACCAGAAACATTGCATCTTGAGTTTGTAAACGCATTTATGAAACGGTTTCTAACCGCATTGGCTACGTTTCTCCTAACATCTTCGGGTACAAGTGCGAGAACCGAAGGAAGCACAAAACTTATGTTCATCTCTAATCGACCTTTGAGCCTTGTGTGCCTTCCACCTCGGTCGGGGTACAATGCTCCTTTGACTCCAAGAGTGAAATCAGACGGCTCCATTACCCGGTCAAGCCCTTGAAGCTCCCATTTCATCTAAAGTATAAAGTATAAACCGTTAAAAAGGAACAAACGAGAGAGACATTTAGAATTGTGAATCTTGTGTTCGTTTTACCATGTTGAGCTCAAGAACTTTGGTTATGTCTAGAGGTACATCCGGCGGGTAATCTTGACCGTTGGATTTGCATCTAATCCGCATGTCCACCACTGGCCAAGCGGTGAGGAAGAGGAAACTTATTGGTGACATTTGGATTCTCCACTCTTCCTGAACAACAAAGTTTCATCGGACGTAATAGTATTGTCGTTAATTGTATTGTTTACACTCAATCCAATAACTTCCAATAAAAGAAACTATACCAAAATATAAATTTCATGTTCACCTCGTTAAGCCTATGGCTTTTGGGTTTATCCGGAAACATTGCTTTGAAAACCCTCGATTTGTCCTCCAAATACTCATCGAACAACGCCTAAAAGTTACCCCAAAAGCATCAAAATACACTATCTCCCCATGCATATATAATATACATACCATTGTGTATAGAGAAAAACGAAGGAGACCTGAGGGGACTCGTGTAATTGAACATCTGTAGAGATTCTAGATGAATACTTAGATGGTTTTACGGGTGACAACTGGCACTTCACTCTCCACCGTAATGATCTCAGCTCCGTCGTTACCGGTCGGCGTCTTCCGAGCTTCGCCGGACACGACAAAACAACAGAGCTTACCGACATTTCTCCCACCTCTTCAAGATTTGGATATTTGATCTTTCCCACTATCTCTCTTTTTATATATCAACAGAGGAAAGGTTGCGTCTTGGTTTATCTCTTTACGTTTTGAGACTTATGTAAAAAAAAAAGAAAGAGACAGATAGAATAAATTGTCACGGTAGAGATTTGGAATGTAGTGGATAATGGATATCAAGAGATTTTATATTTTATTATTGAAACATTCCTCTAATGAATCATATCTTGAAATTTCTATCAACCATAGTAACCGATATAGGCGTTCGTTTTCTCGGTTTCATTAGGTTTAAATATTTGGGATTGTGAATTCTTTTAGGTTTTGTAAGAAACAAGTTACAAGTCCGAATGGAAAATCAAAATTGGTTCGGTTTAGGTTTATTAAGAAGTTTCCAAAACTGATCCTAAAATTATATTTTGGTTTGAATTTTCTGTATATAGGTTTATTCGGTCTTCTAAGTCTACGTGGTGATATGGTAACTTGTAAGACTCTACACGTCTTTATTCTCTCACGCAATTGTTGATGAGACTGACACGAGAACATTGAACGTTGAGAAGAAATTTTAGATAATTAAACGTTTTGACGGTGACAAAACTTCTACGTCACGCAGAGGTTTTGAAAATTTTAACTTAGGTTCCTAGGGCTATGGATTTCCTAACTTCTCTTTTAAGTAATAAGCAAAGAACTCTTGTTGTAAGCCGTAATTCTCTAACTTTATAATCTTTTTTTCTTCAGACTGGCTCAGTAATTTAAACTATCTAATAAAATTAATAAAGTTGACGAAAAAAAAAAAATCCCACTTTATTATCGATTGTTCATTTGTGGGATTGAGAAAACTATACATGGTTGAACATTGACATTAATTAAAACTCGGGTTTAGTCGATAACTTCTGTAATCTTCTCTCATTCTTGAACTTCCTATAATCAGCAAGCAAGCTTCCATTAACCTTATGCTTCATATTCTCCACTAAACCGGTCAAAACCTGTAAATGGGTTCACATCAGATGTGTACAAAAGATAGGCAAATAAGGTTTTATATACAAAAAAAAGTCTTACCGCATTGGCCAAGTTTCTCCTAACATCTTCAGGTACTACTAATTCAAGAACCGGAGGAAGAACAAAGCTTATGTTCATTTCTAGCTGACCTCTGAGCCTTGTGTGCTTTCCTCTTCGGTCTGGATACACTGCTCCTTTCACTCCTAAGCTGAAGGCAGATGGTTCCATCACTCGGTTAAGCCCTTTAAGCTCCCATCTCGTCTGAAAAGAACCAATGCAAAAATATATATATAAAAAATAAGTTTGAACAAGGGAAGCTGAATAAACAAAGAGAGAGAGAGAGACTAGTGTTGACCGTTGACTTATTACCATATTGAGCTCAACAACTTTGGTTATATCTGAAGGTACATCTGGCGGATAATCCTGACCGTTGGATTTGCATCTTAACCGCATATCCACCACAGGCCACACAGTAAGGAAGAGGAAATTTATTGGTAACATCTGAATTCTCCACTCTTCCTGCACGAAAAGAAAAAACAAAATTAGGGGCATTCCGAGAATTGAACTCGGGACCTCTCGCACCCTAAGCGAGAATCATACCACTAGACCAAATGCCCTTTCTGAAATATTGTTTCGTTCATATATAAGTAACAATAGAGTCAAAAAGTACCTCGTTGAGCTTATGGCTACTTGGTTTATCTTGGAACATTGCTTCGAATACCCTCGATTTATCCTCTAGATAGTCATCAAACAAAGCCTGAAAAGCTCCTCAAAATCACAATTTAAAAACACAATATTAAACTGATTCTTGTTATAATAAATAGAGAGTAAGAAGACCTGAGGAGACTCGTGGAGAGGAATGTCTGTAGAGAGTCTTGAGGAATACGTAGCGGGTTTTACGGATGACACCTGACACTTCACTCTCCCCCGTATGATTGATCTCAGCTCCGTCTTCACCGGACGGTAAGTTCCGAACATGGCCGACGATAAAACCGCCATTTCACCTCTCTTTCCAAGATTAGAACTTGGATACCTTCCACAGCTCTATCCACTAGAAGTAAAGACTGCGTTTTGAGCTTTTGATTGCTGTCTGAAAGTTAAAGACGTGTAAACTTTAGATTTGTCTAGAAGGAACAGAGTAAAGCCGTTTTTTTTAGGTAAGAGATTTTGAAATGATAAGGTCATCTCATTGGTCAGAAATCCAAAATGATATCTCTCTAAATAGTTATTAGTATTTTTAATACAATTAAATTATTTTAAGAATGTACGTAGACGACATGAGAAAACATTGAACTTTGAGAAGAAATTGTAGACAACTAATTAAACGTTTTGACGCTGAATAAACTTCTACCTCATCAAAAATCTAAATACTTAATATAACAAGATAAAGTCCTCCTTTAGTTAGGAAGACCAAACCCAAACTTCCAAAACTTTCAGTGAGGCAAGAAGCATCACATATTTGTTCAAAAAAAAAAAGCATCACATGATGATCTTGATATATTTCATTGAAAGAGAATGGTTTGAAATTTCAAGAATGTAGAGGACATGAGATGATCCTCCTAAAAAATGTAGATATAAAACCTTAATTAGTGTTGTGATTTGATCTTCGATATATTTCTTGTTTATGAAAGCATAATCAAAGGTGGAATGTAGATGACACGATTGATTTACGAGTTCATTGAACTCAATGTTTGTAAGAACTCAGATACATCTTCGAAATTCAAAAAAAAAAAATAGAATAGACTAAGAGAATTTCTCACGGTTTCTCTCGAACTTTAGGAATAAGAAGAAGAATGTCTCTGATGTGATCTCCGAAGGCTTTAATCAGGCACTTTTGGCAAAGTTAGCGTGACGTTTACTCCAAAACCGATAATATGTTTGCCTGTGTAAATAAAGAGTTTCTCAACGCGCCACACGCTTGGTTTAGTATTGGGGAAATCTATTGGGGATGGCTCGTCAACTAAGACTTATCGAAGCTGAAAAGAAAATAAAAACCATGACTTGTCGAATGTGCTGATGCATCAAAAGAGTTTCTGAGTGTGTGTGTGGTCGAGAGTTGCTTTGAGAAGCGTTTGGTGAAAAATCTATCGGGGATAGCTCGTCAACTAAAGATAGAGGTCCAATTAACAAGCAACTGATGCTTGATCACAAATTATATCATTCAAGTGCCAAGGTGCCCTATAGCGTGTAAAGAGTGGTTTGTTGGCTCCCTTCTCACCTTGAGCACTATTCGGTGCATTAGCAATTTTTTTTATTTTTTATTATTATTGAGAACCTTATTCCGCACCTCCCATTATATATGCTCTAAGTTTCTTCAATACTACCATCACAAATAAGAATTTTTCGGAAGCAAAAGGCAAACCTGAGAAATTATTTAGTTAATAGCAAGAATACACACTAAAAACAACCAACTATAAACGTTAAACCTACTATAATAGTAGTAAAAAAAGTATTCTAATAATAATAGTAAACCTACTACGTTAAACGTTTAACCCTTCTAATAATAATAGTAATAAAAAAAGTATAACCTTTTATAAATTATATAGTTAATAAAGTTGACAAAAAAATCTCACTTTATTATCGATTGTTCATTTGTGGGATTGAGAAACTATACATGGTTGAACAATGACAGTAATTTAAAACTCGGGTTTGGTCGATAACCTCTGTAATCTTCTCTCGTTCTTGAACTTGCTATAATCAGCGAGCAAGCTTCCATTAACCTTATGCTTCATATTCTCCACTAAACCGGTCAAAACCTGTAAATGGGGTCCAAATCAGATAATGTGTAAAAAACGATAGGCAAATAAGTTTTTATATATAAAAAATGTCTTACCGCATTGGCCAAGTTTCTCCTAACATCTTCAGGTACTAATTCAAGAACCGGAGGAAGTACGAAGCTTATGTTCATTTCTAGCTGACCTCTGAGCCTTGTGTGCTTTCCTCTTCGGTCTGGATACAATGCTCCTTTCACTCCTAAGCTGAAGTCAGATGGTTCCATCACTCGGTTAAGCCCTTTAAGCTCCCACCTCGTCTGAAAAGATTCAATGCAAAAAAAAATATATAAATAAGTTTGAACAATGGAAGCTGAATAGAGAGAGAGAGAGAGAGAAAGCCTAGAGTTGACCGTTGACTTATTACCATATTGAGCTCAACAACTTTGGTTATATCTGAAGGTACATCTGGCGGATAATCCTGCCCGTTGGATTTACATCTTAACCGCATATCCACCACAGGCCACACAGTAAGGAAGAGGAAACTTATTGGTAACATCTGAATTCTCCACTCTTCCTGCACGAAGTCAATTCATCGGAAGTAAACTCAAGTGTGTATAAAAAAGACAGAATAAAACAAAAACTAGGGGCATTCCGAGAATTGAACTCGGGACCTCTCGCACCCTAAGCGAGAATCATACCACTAGACCAAATGCCCTTTTTTGAAATGTTATTTCCTTCATATGTAATTAACATTTAACTCCAAAAGTACCTCGTTGAGCTTATGGCTTCTTGGTTTATCAGGGAACATTGCTTCGAATACTCTCGCTTTATCCTCTAAATAGTCATCGAACAAAGCCTGAAAGCTCCTCAAAATCATAATTAAAAACCGACTAAACTAAACACAATATTAAACAGAGTCTTGTTATATAATAAATAGAGAGTAAGGAGACCTGAGGAGACTCGTGGAGAGGAATATCTGTAGAGAGTCTTGAGGAATACGTAGCGGGTTTTACGGATGACACCTGACACTTCACTCTCCACCGTATACTTGATCTCAGCTCCGTCTTCACCGGACGGTAAGTTCCGAACATGGCCGACGATAAAACCGCCATTTCACCTCTCTTTCCAAGATTAGTACTTGGATACCTTCCACATCTCTCTCTTCTAGAAGTAAAGATTGCGTTTCGAGCTTTTGGTTGCTGTCTGAAAGTTAAAGACTTTGTGAGGAACTTTAGATTTGTCTAGAAGGAACAGAGTAAAGCTGTTTTATTTTAGGTAAGAGATTTTGGAAAGATAAGGGGATATCGGACTTTGGGCCTTCTATGTCAACGTGGCGTATTAAAAGCATACACACGTCATCAACATTTGGAATTTGTAGGGCCCTCTTTGCTTTACTACTTTTACTCGTTTTCTCCTTCCCATTCGTGGATGAGAATGACACGAGAACTTTAAAAAAAACTCATTGTATTGTCTGACAAAAAAAGGTTCGACAAACTAAACTCAGATATGTTCTGTCATACAAATAAGTGCTTCTTTACTAGGGAGACCAAACCCAAAACTCCATAACTTTCAGTTGCATCACATTATGATCTTCATGAGCTTCATTGTAGAGGACATGAGAACATTGAACTCAGAGAAGAAATTGTAGAGAACTAAACGTTTTGACGCTGAATAAACTTCTACCTCATCGAAAAGGTTCTGAAAAAAATCTAAGTACTTACTAGAGCAAGATAAAGTGCTCCTTTAACTAGGAAGATCAAACCCAAACTTGCAAAACTTTCAGTGAGGCAAGAAGCATCACATGATGATCTTGATATATTCATTGAAAAAGTGTGGTTTGAAATTTCAAGAATGTAGAGGAAACGAGATGTTCCTCCTAAGGAATGTAGATACAAAACCTTAGTGTTGTGATTTGATCTTCGATTTCTTGTTTATGAAAGCATATTATATTCAAAGGTGGAATGTAGATGACACGATTGTTTTACGAGTTCATTGAACTCAATGTTTGTAAACACTCAAATACATCTTCGAAGTTCGAACAACGTTTTCTCTCTAACTTCAGGAGTAACAAGAAGAAGAAGACTGTCTCTGATGTGATCTCTGAAGGCTTTAATCAGGCACTCTTGGCAAAGCTAGCATGGCGTTTACTCCAAAACCCATGGTAATATTTTTGCTCGCGTATATTAAGAGTTTCTCAACGCGTCACACGCTTGGTCTAGTATTGGGGAAATCTATTGCGGATGGCTCGTCAACTAAGACTTATTGAAGCTGAAAAGAAAATAAAAACCATGACTTGACAGAATGTGCTGATGCATCAAAAGAGTTTCTCAGCGCATGTGTGTGTGGCTGAGAGTTGCTTTGAGAAGCGTTTGGTGAAAAATCTATTGGGGATAGCTCGTCAACTAATGATGAAGGTCCAACTAAAATTTCTCTCGTACTTCCGTATTTCAGTTTCCTATGCATTTACTTTCTTCAGAAATTTCTAAGTTAATCACAGTATACAGAGCGTTGTACTGCTACAATGCTTTGGGGACACAGTCTTAATGGATTATCCAGAAATCAAACTAAACTCACACAGTTGTTCATCAAAAAGTAAGCCCATGAACACTAAAGGATTAAATCTATTCTTCTACTATACATGTTCGTTACAATGTAAGCTAAAAAACATACTCATACGCAGTTTCTATCAAGGATAAAAGGTAGAAAAAACACTGAACATAAATTGATGGCAAAGGTAAGAAGTTTTAATGTCAACGTTACTCATAAGATCCAAAGACTCAGAAGAACACTGAACTTGGAACATACATGAAACCCTCATCTTCAAGCCACCCTGAAAGTATACACATGAAATTTTTGACGCTATCTCTCTAACTTGATTCTTTCACCGATTCTCTGTTATAAAACAGAGTCCTCAGTTTCTACCTCAAACCATTAACAGACTTCTGGGCCTTATTCATTTCGCAATTGGGCCTCAATTCAAATTTTAATTACCCGAATTTCTCGATTCCGATATTCAATTCAATTATGGACTCCGGTTAGACCAGTCGGCAAACGGTACAAATCAGATTTCTTAAACCAAATAAGACAAAGCCACGTGGCACACAACATACCCGCGTCATTGTGGTCACCACGTAAAAACAGCGGGATAATAGGGACCCACACATTAACGAAAGACCAACAAATTCATCATTCCAAAAACGCAGCGTTTCGCACCCTTTCGTCTCCGCGTTTAAATTTTCGTCTCTCCCCTTTCATCATTTCCATCAGATCTCACAGATCAGAAACCAAAAAAAAAAGAAAACCTTTTTTTTTAGCAAAACGATGCCGTACTACACGAGAGACGAGGATGAAGTCGACGATTTCGACGAGTTCGATCCGACGCCGTACAGTGGAGGATACGACATCACAGTGATCTACGGCCGTCCGATCCCACCGTCAGACGAAACATGTTACCCTCTTTCCTCTGGAGTCGATGACGACATCGAGTACGAAAGACCCGAGTTCACATCCATCCACGATCCTTCCGCTTACGGCGAAGAAGCTCTCCAGACAGAGTACAGCAGCTACTCTCGTCCCAAGCCTCGACCTTCATTTCGTCCCGATTCATCCGGTGGCGGTCACGTCCAAGGTGAGAGACCCAACTACGGATCTGGTGGTGGAGAGACGGAGAGTGGGTATGGACGGAGACCTGAGTCTGGGTACGGTGGTAGATCGGAGGGTGAGTCTGGATATGGTGGAAGGACTGAGGTTGAGTATGGTGGGAGACCTGAAGCTGGTTACGGTGGAAGGACTGAGACTGGGTATGGATCTGGGTATGAGAAAAAGCCAAGCTTTGGTGAAGAGAGGAGTGAGTATGAACGTAAGCCTAGCTATGGAAGGTCTGAGGAACAAGAGGAAGGTGGTTACAGGAAGCCTAGCTATGGCAGATCTGAGGAACAAGAAGAAGGTTACAGGAAGCCTAGTTATGGAAGATCTGAGGATCAAGAAGAAGGAGGTTACAGGAAGCCTAGTTATGGAAGATCAGAGGAGCAGGAGGAAGGAAGCTACAGGAAGCCTAGCTATGGAAGATCTGAGGAGCAGGAGGAAGGTGGTTATAGGAAGCCTAGCTATGGAAGGTCTGAGGAGCAGGAGGAAGGGAGTTACAGGCAGACTAGCTATGGAAGGTCTGAGGAGCAGGTGGAGAGTTACATAAAGCCTAGTAGCTATGGAAGGTCTGAGGAACAGGAAGAAGGAGGGTATAGGAAGCCTAGCTATGGTGAGGAACAGGAGGAAGGGAGTTACAGGAAGCCTAGCTATGGACGTCGCAATGATGATGATGATGATGATGGGGAGCGGAGGAACCGTGGTGGTGATGATGAGGAAGGGAGCTATGGTCGCAAGAAATATGTAAGTTTAAGATAGTGAATTTGCATCTGGATTGTGTGGAAAATATGTTTGATTGGTTAAACTCTAGAACCCTTTTGTTGATGATAGTATAGATATTGAAGTTAGAGTTTATACCTTTAGTGAAGGAATATCAGTTAATTTATCTGTATGTTTATTTGAAAGCTTTGTCTGGATACATGTCAATGACCATCTCTCTGTTCACATCCTGAAATGGATTTACTTGAATCGAGGGTTAGTTACATTATCCCATCAGCTTCCTGGTTCAATATTAGATTGTGCTGAAAATAATTTTGATAGGTTAAAACCCATTGTTGATGATCATCATGTATAGTAATCTCTATGATTGGTTAAACTTTGAAACCTTGTTGATAGTGTAGACTTGATCTCAGTATTTGAAACTAAAGGTTATATCTTTAGCGAATGAACATCCGTTAATTATCTGTCTATTTGAAGTTTCTGTCTGGACTCTGCATCATGAATTGGATTTGCTTGAATTGAAAGCTATGATCCCATTAACTTCACTGGTTCAGTATTTTATTGAATTTGGACATCTTGTAGGCTTTCACGATCATAGTACAGGACTTATTTGTATCATTGTTGATCATAGTGTTGAGTGATCTCCATGTCGAACTAAAGTCTTATCTCTTTGGTTTTATGAACTAGCCTTGTAACTCTGTTTTCACATCCTGAAATAGATTTGGTTAAGTTTGCTTGAGTTGAAAGCTAAGCTCTACGATCCCATATTGACGTCCCTAGTTCAGTCGTTGATTGAATTTGGACATCTTGTAAGACATTTGAAGATCTTAATTATATAATATCTCTCTTCATTCTTATGGTTATAGTTCATAGATGCATCATTGACTCTTTCTTGTATAGAACATAACATAGTATACAGTTTTCGTTTAACTCTAATCATATCTGTGTCAAAATTTGTAGGGTGATAATGACTCTGATGATGATGACGAGAAGAAACAGCATCGTTACAAGCATCAACACCACCAGAGGCGTCGTGATGAAGACGATGACTGAAAACTCTCTCTCAGTGCTTGAGAGTGTTATGGTCAAGTTCTGTTGCTTAGCTTGGAATTTCCTACTAAATAAAAAAAAGCTAAGTCATATATCTTTCAGACCTTGTCGTTGTGTTTGTTTGAATCTTCTTTAGATACAGCAGAGTCTGTGTCTTGTCTTTGTTTCTGGTTCATAATAAGACCTTGAATTGATATCGGGTCATCATCATGTAACTGTTGCTACTCTGTTTTCGATTTTGTGCTATGAAACTTTTGTCTCTTTTTTTTTATAGCGAGTTATGCCAATATTGTTATTTTTTTGTCAAATATTTATTAAATATCAAAAGCCATTGCCGACAAGGAAAAAATATTTTGTTGTAAAGGGAATATTTCCTTTTTGATTATTCCCACAGTCCTCACTTACATTAGGAAAAGGACTCGAGAACATCCCTATATGTATTGAAACTCAATCATGTTTGGAATAGGACTTGGTTAATTAGAGATCTATATATATATATGACATCATTACATAGTTTTCTTAAACATCATTAAATTAACAACCAATCAATCAGGGAAAAAGCTATGCCAACTACGACAAACGTCGATGAACGTCTTACCCTCCGCCAGAGATGGAGGTGAGACAACGCATCACTGACTTTTTTTTTTTTCTTTTGGTCTCATTAGTTACTTTGCTATTTTATTATATAATTTGAAACGAAACCTCTGTTTGGTTGCAGGAAAGACGGTATCCTACGGTACGAGGTTGGGATGAGCAGCATGATTATTATCCTCAACATTGAGGCGATCTTGTATATGATAATCCACAAGATTCCCCTAGTTGAGGAAGTTATTCTTGCTGTGGTGTTTTTAAGCTTTTCTTATGTGGCTATCGGCTCAACAGTTTTCCTCTGCTGTATCGTGGTGGAGGATGATTCATTATTAGCTGAAACTTACTTCGTGTTACGCTTCTGTCACACGTTGGGTTTCTGTAATTTCCTCTGCCTCCTCTATTGTATTTCTCACTTGGCTACATACATTGGTCTATCTTGTTTACTATGGTTCGTACCCGCTATGATTGCACCATGTTGTCCCTGTGTATGGAGAGGAGAGCCAGCTTGGTGGAACTTTGTGAAGCAACCACAATCGACACTTCCTATTGTTTAACTCTCAGGATTACACGATTTTATGATGTTAATTTTGGATTATTTTTATTGTTTGGCTCAATTTATCTCAATCAACTGTTCACGAAATAGTTTTATTTTTGAATCATGCACTACTTATTCTTCTGTCAATTATCCCCATCAATCATCGATAGGATAACGAAGAAGGAAACGTTTGCTTTTGTGGGTTAAAACCGAATTTTATTTTGGTTAGAATTGATCGGTCAAATTTTTTATTTATTTCGGGATAGTTAGGTTTTGCGTGAATTTTTTTTAATAATTAGTATATACTGTATTTTTTTTTCAAGATGATTTTTAATTCAAATTTTGGAATGTTATACATGAGTTGTTAGAATAATGAAACTATTTTGAAAAATCAAATTCACATAAACCATACTAGAGTTACCTATGTGTCCACTACTAACAACTAAAAACCATAAAAACTGTTTATGGAATTTTTCATTTTAAAGGGGTAAATTTCCTCGAAAAAATAAAGATGATGTTAGAGTTATGAAAAATACGCTAGATAGGGTGTTTTCCGACAATGCTTTAATGCCTAAATTAAAGAAAATAAAAAAAATGATCACAAAAGTGGGATTTTTGGGTTAATCGGAAAAATGCTGTCAGAAAATGGGAAAGAGAAGGAGAGTGTGTTGATCGTTCAACTGAATTCTACAAAAAAATAGATTTACAGTTGAGATTTATGCTCAGTAGATTTGAGATGAAAAATAAGGGAAAAATGGTCCAGACACATAATAGCTGTAGTATATTATATTGGAGAAGGTCTGAAAGTGATATAAAAGAATCCCTAAAGCCTTGTGGATTGAGTGTTTAACAAAGAAGAGTGAAGAGAGAATACTTAGAACAATTGATCATGTGATAGACCCTGTCTTGTTGACACAAGGCTTAATTTATAGAGTTGAGCTAGCTATAGGTCTCTTGGACACTAGGTCAGAATCAGATTTTCGGATATCGAGTCTGATGTTGGATGACTTAGTCGGATCAGGGTCCTGAGTACTTTCTTGCCTTCTTTGAATATATGCTCTAGTCTTCCGACAAGGCTAGTATGTGCTTTTGATCTCCTCCAATATACGAATTGGAAGCAGTGGTTTTAGTCCTGTATGGGACATCTCCATGCTTTTGCCCTACTCTACATTAGCAAGTTTTCACTTTCACTTATCACATTGGAACATAGGCATTTAATATTTGATCAGTCATGTGTAAAAATTATATTGACTATTGTGTATGTTTTTTTTTTGTTGTGTTTACTAACTAAAGTATTTATTAGTTAACTTTATATTTCACAAATAAGTAAACCCAAATAGATTCTATAAAGTATAACAACATGACAACTTAAAATAATATTAGTGTGAACTACAGATATAATTGTTCAAGTTTATATATAATATTTAATGTAACACGATAACAAATTTGGTGCATGTTAACTTTTAGGTTATATTTTAATATATTTTGTTAAATTATATTATTGTATCTTCAATATTTTGTTTAACATGATAACATGTTTTTATTGTAAATTAATAAATTAGTTTTGAACTTATATTACTGCACCATAATCGAGAAAAAATACAATGGATTTTACCTATGTAATTGATAGATAATATAGGTGTTTTCGAGTTATTAACTTGTTTTTAACAAGTTAACAATTTAATTTCCAACTTATATTATTGCATGAGAAAAATACAATAGACCGTACCTATGTAATCAATAGAAAGTAAAAGTATTTTCGAGTTAATAAAAATTGTATAATAATACAAATAATTAAATGTGTAATTTATAGATTATGTTTTATTTTGGATATATGCAATTTCCCTTATTTAAAATGCGATTGTACACAATCCAAGTTCGATTAGTACACAATCCAAGTTCGATTAGATTTGGCTTGGGCATGGTTTATCAAACTTTCGGTGTTCTTTTTTTGGTTAAAGTCTAAAGAGAACACTGAGAAAAGTTGAAGCCTTGGGAGGTAAAAAAAGATAAACAGAACGTAGGTTTGTAAATAAAATGCAGATCTTTCTTATGGATGTGATAGGTTGCTTTTGGGGTTTTTTTTCAGTGGCTCTTGATTTTCAGGTGTTTATTCTGTTGATTTAGACACAGACCAGCAAGAAGAGGTAACTTAGATCCAAAAATTTTGATCAAGAAGAGTAAAACATGCTCAGCTCTTATTTTTGACTTTTGATAAATTAAGAAGGACCAGTTTGCTAATCATGAGGCTGCAGGAACAAACGATACAATAGAGGACCAGCGGATAATTGAGAGGCACAATCTTGTAAACCATCAGAGCGATGAAAAGATGAAGGTGAGCATGATGAAACCTGTGTGATGAGCGTGCAGATTACTTTTAGATATGAAATTAATTATACAACAAGAAAGGAAGAAAAGGTGAATCCAAATCGAATGAGGGACATGGCTCTTGGATATTCTAACGCATACCCTGCAACAGAATCAATACACATGAAAGTTAAATAACATAGCTGAACCAAAGATACCCTTTTACTCTGAAGTCTCCAACTAAGTAGAAGAGTAGTCATAAGATCTCTTCTTCCCCTGCAGGTGGTGCTTAGGAAAGAGCATCAACTTCAGAATTTTTTCACATGAAAGAAACATAAGTGAAAACCATATGTTTGGTATTTCACTTATTAAAACATTCCAAGTAAACTTCAACGTAGTTTATGTTGACCAGCTTGGGGAATGCAGATTTTTTTATAATGTGTTGAGTATCATCACCTTTGGATAAAGATAAATGTTTTGTTTTGGTGCCATTTAGAAAAATCATTTCTCCTGCTTGCATGCTTTCCTTCCCATTCTCTGTAACGTGTTATGCTCTTTAGTCGAAAAAAGATGTTAACAACAGTAGATAGCTAAGAAGCGAAGACCCAAATCATATCCTTCATTTTTTACGAAATTCCAAATTCACAGTAAATAATATAAGGGAATTTCTATATTAGTTCAATATAATATTAAAGTTATTCTAATGGAACGGACAATGAAAATTTACTGGGAAATTGGTTAATTATATGGAAAATGGTCACATTTCTTGCTTTCAGCACCTGGCTCTCTCAGATAGAGAGACATCCAATAATAACAAATACTATCCGTTATATTAGGAAGAAGAACAATTACCGTTCACTTACACATATATTAATTCAGTATAAGAGAATTATTCTTGACAACAAGATAGAGATCTTCTTAACACGTGAGCATTCACTTCACTTCCCAGGTCGTTATGTCGCCCTGTTTCGATGACTTGCTCTGCATCATTTCGTTCTTGTCTTTGAAACTGCTTTAAATTTCATCATCGTTTTTGGATCATATCCTCTCAAAACCCAAGTATGATGACACTCCAACACATGGCAAAATTTTGCATTAACTTGATTTTTACATTTACACATGGCAACACATGTCATTAGACTGTGAAAGACTCACAGCGTCTTTGTTTACCTGATTTTACTTTGGCTACTACTTTAGTTCTCCGAAATGATTATATAGATTATAAATTTTAATCTTTCTGTTTATCATGTGAAAGTTGTTAATTAACTAGATTGAGACAAAAACTGTAAAAAAAAAACAAAGAACACCCATATTTATGACTATAGTTATCAGAGTGAAATACAATAAACAAAAGACCAATACTCCATTTTCAGAGAAAAAAAAAACGAAACCAAAACAACAAGACTTGTTACTCTACTACAGACTCAAAACAATCAAACAAACCATAAAACACTCTAACCAAAGAAATGAGTCCATCACCTGCGACCGAAGAGATATGCCAACGTTCCAATTATCTTTGAGACATTAATTCCCAAGACGAACCATCTTGGCCAGCCGAGTTTGTGTCTATAGGTTACGGGATTAGGTGGATCCTCCCCAGGGTAAACAATCCAAAACCCTAGAGTGAAAGATCCAAAAAAGAAAAGCACTGCTACCCACAGAAAAAACCAACCTATCTTGATCTTACTTCTCAATGCAGCTGCTTTACGCTCTTGTTCTTGTTCTTTCAACGGCTTGTGAAGTTGGGCCAGATTTGCGTAGGAGAACAGAAAAGCAAGATGGTTAAACCCAAGAAACATCCAATAACACAATGTGTATCTGAAACGGATATACCCCTGTCCGTCAAGCCCTCCTGGTGGACTAAAAACAGATGCAACCGTTGTCAACCCTCCGATTGTCTTAACCAAAGTTGATAGTTCCTCTCGCTCCTTTTTCAGAGCTTCCAAAGGATCCTAATATATATATATATATATTAAGTATAAGTAACATAGATAATAAAATGCAGTTTTAACAATGTAAAAAGTAACTTTACCTTCGCAAAATTTTTAGCAATTAGCTCATTCAATTGAGTTATGGCCAAAAGCAGGTTATCAAATTTGTCTTCACCATCGGCTCCCTCCTCCTTACCAACAACTCCAGTCAATCCCAAAACATTATCATCCCTAGGCAATTCAATATCAGCAGGTTGAATTTCACCCTCGGACACGTGACTTGGAATTGGAGCTTCACTTGCAGCTTCATTCTCAATAACCTCTGTCCGAGAGAGACGTAGACCTCTTGCATTATCATCTTGCCTACGAGGAGTGAGACAGCGGCCAAATGGAGCAAGGCTTGGGCCCATCAGTTTGGCCATGTAGCTCCTCGGTTTTGGTGAAACAGTTATTGGGTTTTGGTTTCCAACAATACCGCCAGGAACCAGCGCTTCACTTGGAGTTTCTGGAGATCCCCGATCAGTTTCACTTTGGCCAATGGTCTCTCTTGCAGCTGTTATCTTCTCTCTCCTTGGTGACAGATACTTCAATGGAGATAAACAACAACCAAATGTAGCACGCCCTCTGTCCCTCATTTTAGCCAGGTAAGTTTTAGGCTCTCTGGCTGAATCAGTTTGTCTCGCAGCAACCTCTTCATGCCATAGATTAGCTCCACTTTTCAAATCCGCTAGCTGTACAGTCTGTGAAGAAGATAAATGCAGAACAGTGAGTAAACACTTACCACGAAACAAAACAGCTTTTCTTTTTTCTTCACTACAAATTCAAAACCATAATCAGAAGCAAATAGTAAACTCAGCTATACCTTTTTAGGGAGCACCACTCCTGGAGGTGGACGAGAAATATCACTGCGTCTAAGATCCTCTGGAAGTTTGTATATGGCACAACTGAAGAAAACAAAAACAAAAATTTTGATTCGATAAAGCTCAAAGAGATGCCAAAAAAGCGACAATCCAAATTCGTGATCAAGGGCTTACATGACTTGATTGGCTAAAACATCTTCCATGCCCTCAATTGGGGAGCTGAAGCATGAAGGCTGACTATCTCCACCACATGAAGCTAAGTAACCATTCATCCCTTCACTGCATTTATCAAAAAGATTCTATTGTAATTCCAATTTTTGCATACTTCACTTACTAAATTAGCCTTTTTCTTTTATAACAAAACAAGAAACAGCAAATCACTCACGACTAAACCACTACCCCTATAATTAGTACCAACTGAATCAACTATTCTCAAGATTCAAACACAAACCTTAGTCCAGGGCCAATTTTTTCCGTTGTTGTTGCTCTTTCTTCGTTGCTCAAATTTTTGGTACGGCGATTAAGAGCCCTGATGAGCTTAGCAAGGGGGTGAGATGCAACTACGAAGAGCATGTCACACAACACACTGTTTCTTCGGATTTCTTCGTTCTGGATAAAATAAATGTAAGGAAAACAAAGTTATATGTGATTGTACAGTGTGTTGAATAAAAGTTAAAAAACTTAAAAATGAGATAGGCTGTACCGTCAGTGAGTGCTCCACTTCTGCAGCTGCTTCCAGAAGACGCTGTTCTTCAATAAAAGGCAATTTTGCTATACCCTTTACAAGGAAAGATAGAAAACATGAGACCGCAGAATTTAACATTTAACGTTAGAAACTCGAAAGAGTCACAAAACCATCAAGTCTGCCTTAATTGCATATTTGCATGAAAAGACAATCAAACCTGCCAAGAATAGCGCTTTCCGTTCATGTCAATCTCAAAATCTGCACATCACACCAAAAAAGGTAAATGAGAGACATAGATTGCATAATATCACAATAAAAGAGACTGATTTCTGCAAAAACTTCATACCGGGAGGATAAAACTCAGCGATAGGTGAAGTTGGGTCTGTCATCAAGTTCCTAAAGCACTCTGGGAGAGCATGTGCACTGAGAAAGGAATTCATTGAGCAAATCAGTGACTGGGGAGAGACGATGAAAACTCCAAAATGCAGATAGAATTACCTTGCAGATGGAAGAACTGCCAAAAGCTGATTGAATGGTTTAAATGGAGAACCTAGTTCGAACTTGATATCTAGCTTATCAAGAGACTTGAGATCAGATGCAAAAGGTGCATAATGATATGGATAAAACCTGCAAAACAAACACGCAGTAAACCAAAAGACAAACAACATGAGTAAGGAAAAGTGTGAATTAGTTCCCTCATTTCTGCTAAAGTTGCTATTACTAAGGCCATCTTGTCCTCTAGAACAAGGCTTTTTGGAATTAAATCACGTTCCGACTCGATGTAAGCAAAACTTGAAACATTTCAGATGAAATTACTAGAGGATATGTTTAGAGGATGCATGTCACAAAAATGATGGGAGTCTTAGACGGAAAACTTGATACTCTGAACAGTCTACACAAACTTTAAGCATGATGCGTAAAGTAAAATGAACATTACAATCCTAAAGGACAATGTGTTTAATCTAAACGCAAAAACATTTGCTTCAAAATATTATAAGGAACGAACCACAGAGAAAGTAATGAAATGTGAGAAGTATATTATATGTACGAGGATGACAAGAAACTGACCAATTCCATGAGCAAATACCATGATAATAGTAATGCATTATCCAACAAAGACCTTCTGTATACTTCAAAACCTGGCCAATAATAACAAAACAGTAAATTGGTGCATTCCAAGTGACATCAGCATAATTCATATTCCATTAAATTTACACGCATGGGAAACTCACAACATCTCTGCGTGTTTGTTCCATTTCCTCTATAGTCTTAGCTGTGAATTTCTCCTCATAGTATCTCTCCCTCCATCCTTGTACACCTAGCCTAACCTGATTCACACAACACCAATAGCATGTTAAATTGCCAGCGATTAGACAGATACAAAAAAAAGACTCATGAAGATTAATCATGCAGATGGAGAGACAGCTGAAAAAATGACCTTATCTTCTTCGCCTTTTCCTGAGCTGAACCCATCTGATTTCTCACGCAACAGTTTCTTAAGCTTAAACTTCAATTCTTCTCTGTTATCTATTTCCTGAAAAACCACTGTATATTTTAGTATACTTTAAATGAGAATGTAAAATCCCTAAATAACAAGCAAAGAGAACAGTAAAACTTGACAGTTGCACCAAAACTTGAAATGGAGAAAAAGAGAATAGTAGTTAGCACTTAACCAAAAAAGGTTAAAACCAAACCAAACGGCACAAAGATAGATAGAATTTATTCCTTAGAAACAAAGATGACTTACTTCTTCTTCTTCGATGCTATTTTCGGTTTCCATATTCGCCACACCAATGCTATCATCCAATGACGGAGGTAATGAATCAGACACAACCGGGTCGTAGTTCCATTTTCTGCTTGATTGAGCTCTGTCCCGACTAAACCTTTCCGATTGCCCCTGTAACAAACATCCCAACAATTGCAACTTTGAAAAACTAACCCATGCAACTTTATCCGAAGTTGTAAGACTTTTCATGTATTCTGAGCTTTCGTTTATCATGGGTCATAGGGGCTTAATCAAGGTAGTGCAGACACGTTATTAACCCGTTCGGACAGAGGCATATGACCCAGCTTTCACAAAGAAAGGTGCTGAATATACCATCTTGTTATATAAAGATACACAAGTGTCTTGCTTAGAGAAGCAAAATGGCAGCATTAGTAAGAAATGTAAGCGTTTCAAAACATTCACTTCGTTTACATATTCCCTCGCCTAGTAGTGCACTATGATATCTCTAGCTTCCATCATAATACCTTAGAATGAAAGGAAATGCAGATAACTAAATTATTGAAGGACAATAACCTGATCTGTCTGTGCTCTCCTCTGAAATATATTATCTTCATAGAGCCCAACGGCCTGGATAAAATGCTCCACGTTCTTTAAATTCAGCTGAAAGTTAGAAGATGAAAGTTTTAAAACGATAATTCAATTATCCAACAGCCACGTCAAGTAAGATAAAGAATGTTTAAACAATCCACCTTGCTTCCATTGCTTAAGTAACTTGTAATTGATCCAAATTCCTTCTTGTACACATACATAAGTAATTCGATAGCACCCTGCAAGACAACAACATTATAATCAAAAAAATCTTTTTTGAACTTTTTTTTTTCAAACTTGTCAAGCTCTTCTAAGCAAACTCTTTCATGACACAACGATTGAAAGAACACGAACTATGATTAAATATGAACTAACAAATGAAGACTTTTTATGGATTGATTACCTACCAAAATCTGTTATAGGAACGGGAAACTCACATATCTAGGAATAACTAATTTTCAGCAGATATTAAAAGAATTTACGAGAATGATATTTTGATCAATCATACACTGTACCAGACATTCTTAAAGCTGAAACAAAGTTATAGCAACACAAAACTAAGACTAAACTAACCTCCCGAATCTCTAGCGTAGGCATATGTGGCAAGAAATCGTTCCCAACAAAAAAACAGATGAAGATGAAGTCATCAATTATGCGGCCGAAATGTTTTTGCAATTGCGAGTTAGGTATCTGCATGTCGTGCTCCAAATACTCTCGAAGCGTCCAGATATTGACGAACTGCCAAAGATAAGGGAACTTAATGATTATGATAAAGATAATAATGAGCCTTTTACGATTTTGAAAATATAGTATTGAGTTGCATAACCCTGAAAAATACCTGGTATGGCTTCTTAGCCACGACATCTTTCTCGGCATTATCAATCATTTCTCCTGCCTTCCTCTTTACCTTGCCCTCACAATCTGCTGCGCG
The DNA here is from genome assembly GCA_900406495.1 of Sisymbrium altissimum. Taxonomy (NCBI): domain Eukaryota; kingdom Viridiplantae; phylum Streptophyta; class Magnoliopsida; order Brassicales; family Brassicaceae; genus Sisymbrium; species Sisymbrium altissimum. The sequence continues at coordinate 41,336 of OVBI01000228.1, forward strand.
GTGCCCGAGCTGACCACACAAGAAGCATTTTTCTTGTTGTCCAGGAGTGAAAACAACCTAGGTGAAATCACCACGAGGAAAACACAGTTTAATTGGCATTCTATTAGTGAGTATTGAAACCAAAGACTCACATACAAATTTGTGACTATTTCAAACATGTCAAACTATATTGAAGAAGAAAGTATTGAGATTATATACGAGAGAGCGTGGGACAAACCTCGCGAAGGATTGAAATATGAACTTCGTGAGTAGCCAAAGCCAGCATGATCAAGTCGGCATCCTGTTATTCACAAATCATGAGTAGAAACGCCTTATTAACTAGCTCGATCAAGATCATAGATTTTAATGCAAAACTAAACATGTAGGAACAAAAACAAATAAAGGGGGATTACATACCAAACCATACAGACAATGACAAGTGTTAGGATTGTAACCAGAATGGTTCTTTTGAAGACGTATGTAAGACATGATCTTGTGTTCCCCCTCACCAGGAACATTAGCATCTGAGAGGATAACCTTAAGAATAAAAAAACCATGAGAAAAACCTGAAGTATACAAGTAAACATCCACAAGCAAAATTCCAAAGACCCTAGTTAATTAGTACCTTAATATTCTTCCAACCAGGATCAGAATTTAGTCTAACGTGAATGTAGTATTGCAACGCAATTGACAGAGTAGACATGAACTCTGTTCCAGGAGTTATAACATTAGAGTCAAAAACTTGAGAGTCCACTTTAGGAGGCAACCTCTTCCCTTCACTCTCAAACTCTTGCCGCAGCCGCTCTTCTTCAGCTACCTAAAATAGCAGGTAAACAGATTAAAATTTCTATCGTTTCTTAAATTGTAGTTTGAACTGAAAATAAGTAGCCTAAAAGAGGTTATGGAACAGAATTATAAGACGAGATTCATAAAGTAGATGCACGATTGAATAGTAGATCAGTCCACTAACGGGACTGAAACCACTATTCTTAATTTAAGATTAATGACACATAAAGACCTAAATTATCACAAGAACGAAGGCATTATATGCTATACTAACACCACCTATCCGACATAGTGACTGATAAATAAAGTTATGGCATTTCGTGATGGTCATGTAACAACTGTTTTCAACATAGTGACTGATTCACCAAGCAGAATCATATGGTCATACAAGACTGACATGTGGATTAAATCCAACAAGGGATAAGTGAAAGAAGTCCTATTTTGAGATAATGGTAAACAACTTAGCGCGATATACTAACGACTTATCAGATATAAACTTCACGAAATGCAACAGCGCAGACGATAGACACAACCTTCAAGATAGAAACTTTTCTTAACTTAAGATGATGGTAAGCAACTTATAGCGATATACTAACATCACCTATCAGAGAAAGCACACGATTGATAGACTTTAAATAAACATAACTAAAAGGAGATGGTACATACTGCTTCTGCTGCATCTTTCGCAGCTCTAAACCTTCTAGATCTCTGTTGATTCATTTTAGCCCTTGGAGCAACACCATCTAAAAATTACAAACAGCCAACCAAACACAACACAAAAAAATCACAACACAGATAAATAAATAAATAAAACTCTAGTTTCACAATAGATAGATAGAGATAATAAACTCACCAATAGCCAAGAATAACAGCTTCCGAGGTCGAACCATGACAAAAAGCCTGTCTATGTAGTCAAACATGCATTGAAACGCCTCCGAAAACGTTGTTGGAGAAGACTGAGGAAAGGTAATAAAAACATAAACACAAATCCGATTGAATGAAACCCATAAACTTCGAGAAAACAAAGCAAACAAAGCCTTACCCTGTCTTCAGGATGGAAACATGGATGAATGATTCCATTCATGTCAAGGTACAAATTGTCATACTCAACACCGTTAGGATTAGGTTTGCTAGTATCGACCTGAACCTTAACGCCGCCGATTTCAAGAGGCTCTTCTTCAATGACATCTTGAAGAATCAATGGATACCTCTCAATTAACCATCTGTAGAACGATGGTAGTCCCATCAGAAAATCTTAAAAGCCCCTTACAGCTGCAAAGAGACCTGTGTAGAAGTGAAATGGCAACGGAGCTTGTTAGGTCAGGGAGGGGATATAAACCTTATTTGACTGTAGTAAGTAGTAACAACACTAGAGATTCCACATCACTAAGCACACTACTACAAGAATAGTATAGCTCCACTTAAACACTAGAGATAATTGACTAAATCCAATTCCAATTTCACGAGAAAGAAAATACAATCAGAAAACCTAATTTCACGATAAGACTTATGATGATCAATTCTATGCAAGTAGAAGTTTAGAGTGCAATGCAGAGACGAAATGAACCTGTGACTGATTGATTCCTGGACGCGTCTGATAGAGGTGACGACGGCTCAGGGTTTAGAGACGCCGGAGGGCTATGCGATAGAATAGATAAGAGGGAGCACGCTGAAAAGATTTGAAAGACAAAGGTTTTGAAGCGGAAGATTTCTTTTATTGAATTTATTTCTGCTTAAAGATTACAATACAAGAGGGCTGATACTTATCCTCGCTAAGAGAACAATCGAGAACCAATACAGATGGCATCATCATGTGATGCATTCAGAATCAAGGGCCTCAAATGCATTGGCCAGCTTGACGCCCGTTGGTGCTTTAACCGTACTCACTTTTGCTTTAGCTAACGCGGTGCTTCTTCTCTTGTCTTGTTCTGCAACAGGTTTCTGCAGGCGGGAGATATTTGAGTTATTGGGCTTACCAAGTATAAAGCCCAACTGTTCTGACACTCTCCCGTACAAGCCCGTATATAATATTCTTAATTTTGGGCTTAAGTCTTATATCATATTATTAAAGGGAAAACATCTTTGTATAATGGTCATCGTATTTTAGACAAAATCGTCTTTCCTTAGTGTATTTACCAATTTCGAAAATGATGTTTGTTTTAAAATATGATTATCATAGACTAAAAAAAACCCTTTTTTTTTCACTTGCCTCTGCCTTTACTTGCTATACTCTAAAAATCACCACTTATAAATTTAAAACAAGAATGCGTACGTAAAAGTAAAAAACAAAAACAAATGATCTTCCTTAGTTGACTTTTCAAATAAAGAATTACATTTTATTAATCCCACCAAATTATAATCCAAAAGAAATCGAATCAACTATCTTAGCTAAGTGCAATTTTCCATAACCCAATTTTGGGTTCTTTTCAATTTATTTATGTAAATATTATTGAAACTAAAATCGAACTCTTAAAAAATCAAACACACTCAAAGCAATAAGTTAGCCATGAAATTTCATCAGTCCATTTTAATTAACGGCCGAACAAACTCTACGAATTTCCCCATTTCTCCCTGTCTTCACACCAATATTACTCATCTTCACCATCGACCTCGCAAACTGAGCATTGAAGTTAGCACTAGAAGCCATGAACTCTTGCACAATAGATCTTGTGGTTGGACTAGTCCAAAGAAGATGATCGGACTGAAGAATTCCTCTGCCACGACTAAGATTGTTGAAGAAGGAAGTATCAAAACTATCACCACTTCCATCGTCAAGATCCACGCGCCTTGATGCGTCTCCGTTCTGAGGACAAAGTCTTTGAAGTTGTGGTACGAATGTTTGGTCCATGGTTGGATCTGCTGTGTTTCCAGACGTATTGAATATTCTGTTCGTGAAAAACCCACATGCAGCTGTTCCAATCGTGTGTCCTCCTGTTAAAATCATTCATATTCGGTTTAGTTACAAATATATTTTTATCGTTAATATTCTGATCCAAATGTCAAAACCATAAAATCCAAAAATGTGGAACATATCATAATCCGTTTTCTTCCTATGTGTATCTTAAAATGAAACCAAAATGTTAAACTAGAATCCGGACCAGAACTGTATTAAACTGATCCATACTTTCCTTTTTAATTAGTTTGGTAATTAATATCTTAGAATAGAGAAAAAATAATATTAATCCAAGGTGAAGCTGAACCCTTAGCTTTTACCGAAATCAAATTTGCTCATGGTAGATTTGGTATATTGTCCAACCAATTTTTATTAACTAAATCAAATCGATATTCAGTTGATTAAATTAATATGGTCCGAGTAAATTTTAGGTTTATGATCCTAATCTAAGTATGAGTGAAGATTGAAACACGTTAAACACTTGGTTTTTTCTAAACTAATCGATCGGATTCAGAATCCTAAATTTGGTAAAATTACTGACCGACGAGAGCAACGAGATCGCGAGTGTTGAGGCGGAAAGCGGCGAATTTCCTTTGTTGAATAGCGACGGAGTCACTTGGAGAGGGAAGATTGTTAACGTTCGTTGCCAAGGAAATTCGTCCATCTCTGCGTCCTGTTGGGACTTGCCAGCTTTGTCCTTTCGTCTACATGCACCCATGCAAAGCCACGTTAATTAAATCTCTATATTATCAAATATTTATTTTCAAATGCCAAGTTTTGGTTTAACATGCATGACGTATGTATTTTCTTTCAAAGGAATCTACAAGCTTTTAGAATTTAACCATATCAAATTCAGATGGAAAAAAACAAATCATCATTTCTTTTCGTTGTGATTTGCAAAAATGATGTTCGTTGACTTTGTTATAAAGTTGCGTCAAGAAAGATGTTACATATATATACTAGTAGATAATAGTATATTGGTATATTTTTGTCTTTGACAAAAACAATTTTTTTTTTTTTGGGTATATGTAAGTATACTTACGAGGGCCACAGAATCACGAGCGGCTAAGGTTAAAATATCGGCACAAGAGACAACACCAGGACAAGCCGCCTCAAGCTGAGTCTTGGCATCGTCAATGACCTCAAAGCCACGGAGGTTGAAGTTTGCACCAGCGGTTCTTTCACTGTTAGGTCCCGATAAAAGTACCGAACCATCACAACCCTGGACAAAGCAATCGTGGAAGTGCATTCTCAGTAAACCGGGTGCAACCGTTGGATCTGAACCAAAATGAGATGTCACAGTGGTCCGAACAATCGTCTCGGCATTAGGGCACGTGGTCGAGTAGAACCCGATCGTCGTACCTTGGCCATGAACCATAATGAGACAGCTAAGGAAGACTATGAACGAGAATAATGATCGGACCGAACCCATTTTCTTTTTTTAGATAAGATTTCAAGTGTATGTTTGAGTTTGCTTAGATGCATGGAAAGTGATACGAGAACGTGAGTAACTTATAGAGAGATTGAGATAAGTCAAGGATGATGTTGTAGTCAATAAAATCAGCCACAGTGTTTGGATAAACGACGACGTTTGACGCAATTCAAAACGGAAAAGCGCGTTTCTGAGCTGGCTCCGCGCGTTGACGACTGCAGAGAGCATGTTGGGTTTGTTTCTTTCTTTTGTTCGTTTCTGTTAAATTGTTTGTGTAATCATTTACATTGAATGTGATCCTAGAATATTCCTCTTGTAGGAGTTTGATTTTGGTTATTTATTATGAAAGCTCGACGTCGACTTGAGGATAATTATCTTATAAAAATGCACCGTCTTTGGATTATCGTAAATTTTGTTTTTATTTTACAAAATAAAATGATTTTCATTAAGTAAAGTTCAATGGGGCAAACACAAACAAATTGCAGCCTCTTTTGCCAAACCATGGGCTGTGGATTTTTTTCTTTTTTCTAGAGAGGAATTAAAATGGGTTAATTTGTGAAATAATCATATTGGAGAGATATTTAGTTTCTTAGAGAGAAGGTTAGAGTAGAGAGATATAGGAAAAGAGGAGAGGAGAAAAGATGAGGTTCTGGTTAGATATTAAATTTGGTTTTTTTTCTTAATCATCTGGTGCAAATACCCATAATCCCATGCATAAATCTCAGAGAAACTTGATCCTGTCGAGAGATCTTGAATCAGCTTTTTTCGACTCAGATTGTAATCTTAATTTCTTGAATCCTCTCTTCAAAACTTCTTCAATCGTGTAGAGGAGAGCTTATACGAATGGAATAGCTGTGGCACTACTTCCGATCCTAACATCATCATCTCTTATTGGACAAAGTCCTGAAACTAATGTAGTTATTATTATTTTGGGGGAAATCTTCACATTATTTATCAAATCAAATAATTATCATCATGACATTGACATCAATATTATCAACATGACTTTCTCATACGATTACTATAATCATATAAATTATCATCTTCGTAGCATTATCATCATTCAATCATTAATTCATTTTTTTTTATATAAGTCAGTCGATTTATTTCATGATTAACAGTTACGTTGGTCTGACCATGTCATTCATTCCGCATGAATCCAAATTTGCGGCTTCTCTTCACTCTAATTATGCTTTTACTTTTATTTTTGGTCTTTGAATCATAGCTGAGTGAACCTAAATTAATAGATAGAAATTTATACTTCATAATACTAACACCAAAAGAAATTTCAAAATATTCAAAAGATAATATAACCACCAAAAGTAATACGTTAGATTCTTTTATATCTATTTTTTTGTTCTAAAATCCAGATATATATTTTCTATTTTTTTTTTCAGATGTCTTTTTTCTCCATTGGAAGATTTAGAAAGTTGATTATTTCAAGATTATGGAAACATGAAGATTAAGAATAATATCCAAGGATTCATTAGAAGAATATCCAAGAAAAAGAAAATAATATTTATCTATAATATACTAATTTTATATTAAATTGAAAAATTCTATTAATTTAATCTTTATAGAAATCTGTCATCTTATAATTTATTTCTCATGAAAGTCTAACAGTAATTTTTCTAAACACGTTTGTCTACTTTACTTTCATCAATTTAGTATAGTATATCTTAATCGTAGTGAATTATAACTTCTTCTTTTTTTTTTTTTATCTATTTCTCTTTTTCTTTTATATTATCTCATTTTTTGGAACTTATTTTTATTTGGTTACAATATTTTATTTATTTGGTTTTAAGTTTTGGTATTGTTCGATTGAAAAATAAATAAAAAACGAAGTGTTTTGAGTTTTCTGTGACAAATTTTACAAACAATTTCGTCAAGTCTCTCTCTCTCTTAGGAATTCGATTTTAGTTTTTACTTCTACTTTATTCTTTTCTTTTTTTCCTTTCTTTTACTACTTCATCTTCCTTCTTCAAGTTCCTCCAATAGTAACCACTTCCAGATCTGACCACTTCCACGTCCACAATTACTTTACAAAGCTATGGACACTGTTTTCCTTTGGCCACCACTGCTTCCAAGCCACCGTTACTTCAGAGCCGGCCCTGAGGACAAGCAAGCCAAGCATGTGTTTGCGGCCCTTCATACAAAAAGTAAAATTTCGGCAAAATATCATTTAGGTGAATTGGTTGTAAACACTTATATAGATATTAGAAGTGGTGGGTTCGAGCTGTACTATTCTCTTATTGTTTTTTTTTTATTACGTTTTCTTCTAATTTGTCTATTTTATTTTGGTGGCTTGCGGCCACTACCTTTACTATTCAAGCCACCTCTGCTGGACAAGCAGCCATAGCTTCCGCAACTATCACCGTTTCACAAGCTGTTGTTGCTTTCTATTCAAGTTGTTACTACTACAGCTACCACAACTAAAGCCGCTGCTTCATCAAGCCGCCGCAACTATTACCGCTACCGAACAAGTCGCTACAATTTCGACTTCCGATCCATCAAATTGTTTGTGCGACTTGTGCATGAGGTCCCCGTTTCTACTTTATCCTAGCTGCTCAGGAATGTGCATGAGCTCACTGATTCTACTTTTACTCGAGTTGTTTATGGTGCATGAATATATACGTGCACGAATGTTTACAGTTTAGGTAATTTTTTACCATATGAAGCATGCGTTCGTGTTGGATGGATGATGCCAGGCACGTGTTGCAACTACTAATGTACGTCATGTCATGCGTTCTACTCATTTACATGCTTTGGTGACCCAAAGACATGGTGACTATCTCGACTATATAGCGAGTTTTTATCCCTAACTATTTGAAAAAGCCTACGACGGGTATAAATATCGTCATAGCAATGTATATTATTGATATTTTGAAAATTAAACGTTTTTTTATAAGGAACTTTTTTTATAAAAATCAGTCATAAAAAAAAAAAAATTAAAGTTTTTCTTTCCTTTATTTAGATTTTATGAACTCCAAATAATTAAAAACATTCACCTCTCAATATAAAGGTATTTACTCTCTAATAATTTTTCATCATACACAATTATACAACTAGAAAAATATTAAATATATTTTCTCATTTTTTACTACTTTTTAATATTATTTTAGACCATCTCCAATGGTTGGAGTCTCTTCTAGACTCTTAAAATTATTTTAGTTATAGATTTTGAATTTTGTTGAGTTAAGAACCTTTTGAAAGATAATTAAATTTGTACTACTCCAATGGTTGAACCCTTCCTGAGTTCTTGAGAAAAATAATCTCTTGGCTATATCAATTTATTTATTACTTGTTCTTTTGAACAAGATCATGTATCTAACTGCAAACCTAATCAAATCCAAAAAAATTCAATTCCAATTGAGAACCTAATTGAATTAGACCCAATCAAATCAGATGATTCTGATAATAAAATCAAAGAGGAACAAGTAATTGTGTATTTAAATCGGAATTATAAATGTTGGATCGAAAGAAAAAAGAAAATGAATAGAGAAAACAAAAACGAATCGAGAGGAACGAGAGGATGACACACTTCTTCTCATAGAACAGATATTTAATGTTTGATTTCACTGCACTCATCTTCTTCTTTTTCGATAATCAATGCGAAGGAGGTGAAGAAGCGAAAATAATTTTTTTCCAGTCAGTCTCGACGAAGAGAGAGACAAGGACTTTTTTTTTTAATTTTATCTAAAAAATGACCCAATGAAAAATGAATACGTATGAGGTTCAGAACCACTTCTAAAAGTCTTATAATCAGAACCGCTTCTAAACATTTTATCTCTTTTTGATTTATTTTTTTTGGTTTTTTCTTTTAGAACCCTACGTTAAAGCTCCCGTTGGAGCTGCTCTTAGTACATAGTAACATTTTCTTAATATGATGTAAAGACAAAAATTAGTTGCACGTTAAAAAAAAATTATTTAATAATGAATCACATCATATGTTTAATGTCAAGACAAAAGTTTGTTTTTCGTTTACAATATCATTTATTATCAACATACATACTATAATATCATGTATATAATATCGTTTAATGTAAATCTATTTATTTTTGCCAAGAAAAAAAAATCAAGTATATGAGGTTTTTGTATTTTTTTAATTACGGATTCTAAAATATTGTTTTTGAAAAAAAATTTGATTTTAAAAATTTGTTATTAGGGTATTAATTTTACATGTTTGTCAGAGCAATCTTTGATTATATGTATTTTCATTTGATATATTCCATTTAAATATAGTTAACCATAACTTCTTTTCTGATCACTTCTGAAACTAAAATCAGAAAAATAATTCGTTCACGAATCTTAAATATCGATGTTTTAATGATTTTTTCTTTTTCAAATTATACAATTGTTAATTATAATCATTATTATTATTGTTCAAATGAAATGTTAATTAAAAATTAATTCCATTTCCATAATAATCCGGTTCTAATTTACCTCCCAAGGCTCTAAACCGAAACCAAAATCAATCAGACGGTTGACTCAAACCCAATACGTGGCGAACCGTGAAAGATAACAGAACAGAACTATTCAAATAGATATAAAGCAAATCAATCATGCTCTCCATTTTCTGCAATAATCCTCTCTCTCAAGCTCCGAAGAATCTTTCTCCAAATCCTTTTCTCACACTATGGGTGCTTCATCTTCCACGGATAACAAAGAGTCATCGGAGAAACGAGAAATCGAAAGCCTCGCTGCTTCCACCGGAGCTCTTCCTCTGCTCCAACGATCTTTCTCCAAACTTGCCGATCCTCAAACCAACTCAGTCTCCTTCCAATCCTTCAAGGTACAAAAAAGATTCGATTTTGATTCTCAATTCTCAGTAAAGTTTGAAACTTTTGACCTCACAAAACGTCAAAATTGGATCTTGAGTTAGGGTTTTGAGAATTGAGTTTGACCCGAATTGTATCAAGTTTGGAGCTTTATGAGAATTGGGTTTTGTTTCTTAATGTAGAAAAGTTTCACCTTGACGTACAACACAACTACTTGTGAAGGAGACCAAACAGCAGTTCCAGATTCGTTTCCGACATTGTTGGAGCATTTAGGACCATCTTTAGTAGATTTGTTCTTTGCCCCTGAGAAAGGAGGAGTGTTGAGTTGGGTAGAGTTTGCTAAAGGTTATGTCAAATGCTGTGGAAGAATGTCTGCTTCCATGTCTTACAACACTCTGTTGAGAGTGTTTCACGTGACATCTAAAAACGCTGGCTTTTCATCCAAGCTTGAGTTTGAATCTGAAGAAGCTGATTGTAAGATCAATGGGTCGGTTTCGACTGTTGAGTTGATTATGTTTTTGTGGATGTGTTGGACTATGTCGTGGGATGGTCGAAGTGCTAAATCCACAGACTTGTTTCTTCCTGATATTAGTCATCTGATTCTATCAGCCCTTGTGTCTTGCACTGAGTCTGGAACTAGTTTGGATGTTTGGGATTCTGATGTTTTGGGTTTGGAGCTTGAGCTTCCTATTGGGAAATTCCTTACGTGGGCCTTGACAACGATTCCTAGCGTCACTGAGTGTCTTTCTCACTTTTGTAACTCGAGACTTCAACATTGTTTAAATGCAGAGGTGCTACTCTTTCTTACGTGCTGCTTCTTTGCATTTAACAGTAAAGTGTTTGTTTACTTAAAAGTGGATTTCTTGATGGATTACAGGATGGATCTGGACCGTCAAAGTCAGCAACTGGTGGTGATGAATCTGCGTCCAAGACATGTGAAAACACACTTCTTACATGTGGAAGAGCATGGGCGATTTCTCTGTCGTGTAAGAATACAATAAGCGAGGAGATCTTGAGCTCGTGTTTTCCCTGCAATAGCGATGAAGCCAATGAAAATCTTCTTTACCGGTTTGTTTATCTTTCATGAGTACATCTGTTTGTTTTCTTGGGACATTCTGTCTCTATATAATGTATTGAAGTGTCATGTTCGTCCTTGTTTCAGCTCAAACCATCACGGGAAAGGCATGAATCGATTGTGGGACAACGTTCAAGGGTATCATGCTCCGATACTACTGATAGTTTCTGCAATCTGTGGAGTTGATCATGAAGGTACTTCAAGCGAGAGGAAGTGGGTCATTGGTGCAATCTTACACCAAGGTTTTGAGAACAGAGATACTTTTTACGGAAGCTCTGGGAGCTTATTCTCCATTAGTCCCGTCTTTCACGCATTCTCTTCTTCAGGTACTTCACATATCGAACATTTTTCTTCTGTGCATTTAGTTTTTGCATTAGTCTTTTATGGTTTTGTGTTAATACTTTTCAGGTAAAGAGAAAAACTTTGCGTATAGCCATCTTCATCCCTCTGGTAGAGTCTATGACGCAAACCCCAAGCCTGTTGGAATTGGATTCGGTGGAACACAAGGAAACGAGAGAATTTTCATGGACGAAGACTTTTCTAAAATCACAATCCGTCACCATGCAGTTGATAAAACTTACCAGCCTGGCTCTCTCTTCCCAAACCAGGTAACATCAAAAATCAAAGCACACAAGTGGTAAAGTCTATATATGTTTCAAGATTTGTGGTCTTGGATCTTTATAACATCTGTTGTTGTACGTTGTTGCTGCAGGGTTATTTACCTGTAGAGGCTTTGGTGTTAGATGTTGAAGCATGGGCATTAGGTGGAAAAGCGGCCAAGGGAATTCAAGAAGCATACAAGAAAAGAGAAGAGCTTTTCACTGACCAACGTCGAAAGGTAAAAAATTGAAAAAAGAGCATAAGATCTGTTATGCAAAATGCAGAAGGTTTTCTAAATTTGACAATTTGTTTTATGTAACTGTAGATTGACTTGAAGACGTTTACGAATTGGGAAGATTCACCTGAGAAAATGATGATGGACATGATGGGTAATCCTAATGCTCCTAGAAAAGAAGAGAGGTAAATGAATGAGGGATGAAGACTGGTTTGATATATTTATACGTATACGTTTTTCTCAATAGAGATTTTGTCTGTAAACTATACAGTTGAATAAACTCATATGATGTTTATGTGTAAGTTATGTAACTATTATCGTTGCCAAAACATAAAAATGTTGATTTGAGATTTGAGTTTTCTTCTAAGTTATTAATAGAAATTCTTTCTATTATGCAAGTTACATGATGTCTGGTTGACCGATTGATTACAAATATTCGACAAAACCGATGAGTCACGTGACAAATATATTCTTTACAAATGTGAAGATAAAAAGTCTATTTATATAGTAACAAATAAATATACACAAATATTAACTTCCCTAATAAAAACCAAACAGTATGGAAGAAGTATGTTTAAATCGATCTTACATATAAAGGCTAAGGAAACAAATAATAGTGAAGATGAAGAGTTTCTTACTTGACAAGCTACCTCAAGCCCTAAGAGAGGAAACGCAATCCATAGCCATGAATGGAAAAGAGCCAACATCGATTAACAAGGAGATGAATTTTATGATGCTTCCCAATGATTTGGTACTAAATTGCTTCGCACGCGTCTCGAGATCATATTATCCGACTCTTTCTTTAGTCTGCAAGAGTTTCAGTTCTCTCATTGCTTCACCCGAGCTTTACGAGATACGGACCCATTTAGGTCGCACCGAGAGTTTTCTTTACATGTGCTGCTTGTGTTTCCCTTGTGACCAGCTTAATTATTCAGATGTGTTCACTCTCTACCATAGACCTTATCTAAGCCCTAAACCAAGATGGTTCATTCCCAACTTCTTAACCAATCACTTTGGTGAGAAGAAGAAGAAGGATTCAATTGAATTCTTTCTGAGACCAATCCCATTTGCAGGTTCTTCTTCAGTGTGCACAGGTTCTCCTTCAGGGTTCCGGTTTCCGAAGTTCGTAGCGGTTGGTTCTAATATCTACAAGATTCGGAGCAACACCACCAAATTTTCGTTCTTGGATTGTAAATCTCACACCTGGCACGAAGCTCCAAACATGTTGTTGGCTCAGAAATACCCATTGGTGAGCGTTCTTGATGGGAAGATATACGTAGCAGAAGGCCTTGGAGCTGACGACACCTCTAACTGGATTCAGTTTTTTGATCCGAAAACCCAAATATGGAAGTTTCTGCAAAGCCCTAGAGGTTGTTATATAACTAATAGCTTTGCCATGGAAGGTAAGCTTTACCTGTATCGGCGGCATAAATATCAGCATTTGGTCTACCAGCTGAAGGAGAATAAATGGGAATAGGAAGAATCTGATATGTTGTATTTAGATTTGCCTGCTCCGTGTGTGGTTAATGACGTATTGTACCGTTTTAACTCCCGTGAGATTCAATGGTATGACTCTACAGGAAGTTGCTGGAGAGTTCTGAATGGTATTGAAGGATTGCCGTGTAAACTACCTCTTTATACTGCTGATATTAATTTGGCAGACTATGCTGGAAAGATGGCACTCTGGTGGCTAGGGGATGGGACTGATAAACGTGACATTTGGTGTGCTGAGATTGCGCTTGAAAAGCTCAACGAACATGAGATGTGGGGGAAAGTTGAGTGGTACGGTATTAGGCGTAAAGCCTTCGTCTCCCGGTATATTCGAGATTGGAATCTTGTTGTTGCTACGGTTTGACGATACACAATTATATATAGGCTTGAAACTGAATTAATTAATGTCTTTCAAACACTGTTTTGAATTTGATGAGATTGTTTTTGCTCTTTGTTTTTGTTTTTTCCATGTTAGTTCACTATCCTTAGACTTTTTATTTTTTATCTGCCAAGCTCACGAATCACACTCACCGGATTTTCTTCTTTTGCTCTACCAAAATCTTCAGTTTCAATATTTCTCCTCATTTTTTAGAACTCAAGCTCACAAAGTGGCACACGATACTAGAAAATTATGATCGAGTGGTTTTCTTAAATCATAAATCATTGTGCTAATACTCTCTCCATGAATCTTGTTCAAAGCCTCCTCCTGCTTGAGTTGTATAAAACTCTGTTCAAACTAAAAACTCCAAGTGAAGTTGCGGGAACTTGTTCTCCATTAGTCCTGTCTTTCGCGCTTTCTCATCTTCTTTTTTTTTTTTGAAAATTAGGTAAAATTAATTCAAAAAAAAACTTTTTTTTTTTACATAAGGATGTAACTTTTATGTTTCTTCTAGTGTAAGTAAACAAATAAGTAACAAAGACTATGAACTAATTTAACGATTTTCAAATCACATCTCTATATAGGGATCGAAACGCATGTCGCCCATACCTCTAATCGATGATATTTTGTTACGAACACATTTTTCAAGGTACTGAACCATTCTTGTTGATGAAACTTCAGTTTCTCCATGTTTCCTCCTATTTATTTTCCTCCATAACGAGTGAATCAGCATCTGAAATACATATCTTACCAAGAAGGTGGTATGTGTATTGAAAGTATCATCAACTGGAAGTTCCAGAATTTCATCCCAATCCGTTGTAAATCTCGTACCCAGCAATTTCCGTACGAGTTGCGACCAGACTTCTTTTGAGTAACTGCAAGAGAAGAAGAGATGCGATCTGCTCTCTACCGGTACGTCACCCAGTACAGATGCTGGACAAATTGAGAACTTTCTTCTGAACACTCAAATTTGCATTAGTCAAGTCTTTTATGGTTTTGTGTTCATCTTGAGGCAAGGAAAAAAGCTTTGGATATAGCCATCTTCATCCCTCTGGTAGAGTCTACGACGCAAACCCCAAGCCTGTTGGAATTGGATTCGGTGGAATACAAGGAAACGAGACAATTTTCATTGACCAAGACTTTGCTAAAATCACGATCCTTCATCATGTAGTTGACAAGACTTTGCTCTCTCTTCACAAAGCAGATAAAAGCAAAGCATCAAGCTTCCAGAAAAACGAAGTCACAATGCCATGCCATATATAAACGGACAAAACTAGTATTTTATGTGTCAAATGTCATACTGCTCAGGGTTGTTCACCAGTAGAGGCTTTGTCGTAGATGTTGAAAAGCGGCCAAGGAATTTCAGGAAACATACAAGAGAAGAGAAGAGCTTTTCACTCAACCAACAGTCGAAAGGCAAAAATCGAAAGAAAAAAAAAAGAGAGCATATAAGATCTGTTATGCAAATGCAGATGGTTTTCCAAATTTGACAATTTGTTTTATGTAACTTACTTCTTCTTCTGATGTGTAACACCAAGTTTTTTTATCAGTTTCTTTTTTAATCTATTTTTTTTATTTTTAATCTTGTTATCAAACTCAATTATCCAGTTATAAAGATTTAAAATTCAATCTACTAAATCTAGACCGTTCCTATTAATTTGATTAAAAAATCAAATATCTATCATAAAATTGATTATTAATAAAAATAACAAATAACTAAAAACCAAAAAATAAATATCAACTAATTTAATTTTATAAAAGTGTTATTAACTAATTATGAACTTTATAAGATTAGTGGTTATTTCAAAAATTCTAATTATCTAAACAAATAATTAATCTATAATTTAGCAAAATATTTTTTTTTTTAATTTGATTTGAATTTTTAAAATATAATTTAAAAATAACAGTTAATCTCTATCCTAGTATGATTAAATCGATCTTATAAATAAAAGCTACGGAAGAAAACAAAAAAATAATTGTGAAGATGATGAAGTGTTTCTTACCTCAAACCCTAAGAAAGGAAACGCAATCCATAGCCATGAAGGGAAAAGAGCCAACATCGATTAACAAGGAGATGAATTTTATGATGCTTCCCAATGATTTGGTACTAAACTGCTTAGCACGCGTCTCGAGATTGTATTATCCGACTCTCTCTTTAGTCTGCAAGAGTTTCCGTTCACTTGTTGCTTCACCCGAGCTTTACGAGACACGGACCCTTTTAGGTCGCACCGAGAGTATTCTTTACATGTGCTTGTTGGTCTCTTTTGACCCTAATCCACATGTGTTCATTCTCTATCCGAGACCTATTCTAAATCCTAAACCTAACCCTAAACCTAAACCTAAACCAAGATGGTTCATTCCCAACTTCTTAACCAATCACACTCGTGAGAAGAAGAAGAAGGATTCAGTTGAAAGTTTGTTGATACCATGTGCAGGTTCTTCTTCAGTGTTCCCAGGTGTCGGGGGGTTTTCGAGGTTCGTAGCGGTTGGTTCTAATATCTACCAGATTGGGAGCAACACCACCAAATTTTCGTTCTTGGATTGTACGTCTCACACCTGGCACGAAGTTCCAAACATGTTGTCGGCTTACCTTTGCCCATTGTTGGGCGTTCTTGATGGGAAAATATACGTTATTGAAGGCACGAAGCTCCAAACAGATTCCGTCTGTAACTCCGTTCAATGTTTCGATCCAAAAACCCAAGTGTGGGAGTATTTGCAAGTCCCAGTAGAATGGACTTATAAGAATAAAAGCTTTGCCATGGAAGGAAAGCTTTACGTGCATCGGGAATTGAGTCAGCATTTGGTCTACGACCAGAAGGAGAAGAGATGGGTCGAGGACGAATTTGATGTAAGTTGGCCTGCTACGTGCGTGATTGATGACGTATATTACAGTTTTACCAAAGGTAAGCTCTATTGGTATGATTCTGAAGGAAGAAGCTGGAGAGATTTGAATGGTTTGGAAGGTTGGCTGTCTGAAGTTTATCTTTCCAGTGCTAGTGTTAAATTGACAGACTATGGTGGAAAGATGGCACTCTTGTGGGGGAGGCGTGAGACTGATGGATGCAAGATTCGGTGTGCTGAGATTGCGCTTGAAAGGCGCAACGGACATGAGATGTGGGGAAAAGTTGAGTGGTACGGTCTTGTGCTTGAACTCCCCATGTTTACTCTATATCGGGATGTTGTTGTTGTTGGTACGGTTTGACGTTAGAAAAGACTTCATAACACTGTTCTGAAATTGATCAAATAAGTTTTGTTTTGTTTTTTTTTTTTTTTTTTTTTAAAAGGGANGGGAAAGTTGAATTAATGTCTTTCAGAAAAATACTGTTTGATGTCCATAAAATTTGTTTTTATTCCCAGAGCTTTCATACAAGTACATAGCCCTGATTTGTGATCAAGAAGTTCACATAACAAAGTGAACAATACGAATCTCTATATTTGTATACATACATAACTTGCACTCATAAACAGCAAATGAGTTTCTTCAATTCTATATTTTACAGACAAAATATCCATTAAAAACAGTGTTAGACAGACATGAATTCTCTTATTCAAGCTCAAGAACAAGGCTTGAACAAAAATATCGAATGAGAAAGATCTAATCCGAAACATCAAAACAGAAGAGTATCACAACAGACACATATCCTTATGAGCTCAATGAGTTATGGTATTCTCTGCGATATCAAAACCTTATCTGCTTTATATCCTTCTATAATACGTTGGCTAGTCTTCATGCAAAACAAGCCTTACGAGTCTCTTATGGTTGTAAGCTTATTCATTTTAACATAATCGTTGTTCAGAAAAGAAAGACATGAAATTCAACTTGATGGTTTCTGATCAAAAGTTCATCCATTTCAAGTTTCACATAAAGAAGGAAACAATACAAAATCTATCAGTCCCAACCTGAAAGCCTAAGCTTGAGGACACGCACATCAAGCTGCGCACTGAGTTATAATCTTACATTCCCAAAAGCTAGACTTGTCAATAATAACAAGAATAGACGAAAAGACATCAAATGAAGCGAGACCCCATCATTGCTTCTTGTCTTCTGCTTTTCTCGGCTGCAAAAAGCCAAAAAAAAACAACACAAACAAAGGTCAGCAAATGCTACAACAGAAAGAAAGTTTCCTCCTTTATAAACCGAAAATGTTCAAAAACACTAACAACAGACCTTAACATATAATGAATATCAACTAATTTTTTAAAAAATAACAAATAACAAATAACTTTTTTAAAATGAAATCCAAAAAAATAATATCAACTAATTGAATTTTATAAAAGTGTTATCTACTAATTATTAACTCTATTAGATTACCGGTAATTTCAAAAATTCTAATTATCTAAACAAATAATTAATCTATAATTTGGCAAAATATATTTTTTTAATTTGATTTTTGTTTTTTTTTAAAATATAAAACAATTAATCTCTATCCTAGTATGTTTAAATTGATCTTATAAATAAAGGCTAGGGAAGAAAAAAGTAATAATAATTGCGAAGATGAAGTGTTTTTTACCTCAAACCCTAAGAGAGAAAACGCAATGCATAGTCATGAATGGAAAAGAGCCAACGTCGATTAACAAGGAGATGAGTTTTATGATGCTTCCCAATGATTTGGTACTAAACTGCTTAGCACGCGTCTCGAGATTGTATTATCCGACTCTCTCTTTAGTCTGCAAGAGTTTCCGTTCACTTGTTGCTTCACCCGAGCTTTACGAGACACGGTCCCTTTTAGGTCGCACCGAGAGTATTCTTTACATGTGCTTGTGGTTCTCTTGTGACCCTTACCCACATGTGTTCATTCTCTACCAGAGACCTAATCCAAATCCTGAACCTAAACCTAAACCTAAAAAAAGATGGTTCATTCCCAACTTCTTAACCAATCACACTCGTGTGAAGAAGAAGGATTTAACTGAAAATTTGATGATACCATTTGCAGGTTCTTCTTCAGTGTTCACAGGTTCTTCTCTACTGTTCGGGGACTTTTCGAGGTTCGTAGCGGTTGGTTCTAATATCTACCACATTAAGAGCAACAGCAGCAAATTTTCCTTCTTAGATTGTAAGTCTCACACCTGGCACGAAGCGCCAAACATGTTGTGGCCTTTCCATTACCCAATTTTGAGCGTTCTTGATGGGAAAATATACGTAGCAGATTCCTATTTCCGTAACTTCATTCAAATTTTCGATCCAAAAAGCCAAATATGGGAGTATTTGGATATCCCTGCAAGAAGGAGTCAAATGAATAAAGGCTTTGCCATGGAAGGAAAGCTTTACCTGCATCGGGAGATGAATCAGCATTTGGTCTACGACCTGAAGGAGAACAGATGGGACAAGGAAGAATTGGATATGTCTTTAAGTTCACAATGGTCTGTTTCGTGCGTGATTGATGACGTACTTTACCGTTTTACCAACGGTAAGCTCCATTGGTATGACTCTAAAGGAAGAAGCTGGAGAGTTTTGAATGGTTCTGAAGAATGGCTGTCTAAAGTTTCTCTTTCCACTGCTGATGTTGAATTGGCAGACTGTGGTGGAAAGATGGCACTCGTGTGGGAGAGGAGTGAGACTGATGATAGATCCAAGATTTGGTGTGCTGAGATCGCGCTTGAAAGGCGCAACGGACATGAGATGTGGGGGAAAGTTGAGTGGTACGGTATTGTGCTTGAAGCCCCCTTGTTTACTCTATCTCGGGATGTTGTTGCTATAACGATTTGACGTTAGGAAATTACTCATGAGATCTATATAGGCTTGAAATTGAATTTATGTTTTTCAAACACTGTTTTGAATCTGATGAGATGGTTTTTTGCTTTTTTTGTTTAAAGTCCCCTTGCGTACTGCATTGCGTCATGTTGTTGCTGCTACGATTTAACAATAGAATAGACTTCATAAGATAGGAGGCTTGAAATTGTATTTAGTGCCTTTCAAAAACACTGTTCTGAAATTGATCAAATACTGCCACCACATTTACTACATTTAGATCATATTCACATGGGAACAGTAGTAGGTAAACTTGAAGATTGTACTCGTTGGTGTCAATTAGGCGGCTTGTGAGCTCTATTTTCTATATAATCTCGAAAGAAAGAAAAAAACCTTGCTAAAAATCTGCACAATTTCCTCTTCATATGGTTGTCTGATGTGTGATAATGAGCAAGGAATATCCCTTTTTCTGATAATCAGGCTCTAAACTTGAATTAATGCCTTTGATAACCACTGTTTTGAAATTGGTCAGGTGGGCTTTGCTTAATGACTGTTCGATGTCCATAAAAATTTGGTTTTATTCCCACAGCTTCCATACAACTACTTAGCCCTGGTTTGTGATCAACAAGTTCACATAAACAAGTAAACAATACAAACTAGCATACGTAACTTGCACATTGAATCCACGAGCTCATAAACAGCAAACGAGTTTCTTCAATTCTATGTATTTTACAGACAATATATCCATTAAAAACAGTGTTAGACAGACATGAATTCTCTCATTCAAGCTCAAGAACAAGGCTTGAACAAAAATAATCGGATGCAAAAGATCTAATCCGAAACATCAAAACAGAGGAGTATCACAACAGACATATCCTTATGAGCTCTCTATGAGTTATGGTATTCTCTGCGATATAACAAAACCTTATCTGCTTTATATCCTTCTATAATATGTTGGCTCACCTTCATGCAAAACAAGCCTTACGAGTCTCTTATGGTTGTAAGCTTATTCACTTTAACATAATCGTTGTTCAGAAAAGAAAAGACATGAAATTCAACTTGATGGTTTCTGATCAAAAGTTCATCCACTTCAAGTTCACATAAAGAAGGAAACAATACAAAATCTATCAGTCTCAACCTGAAACCCTAAGCTTGAGGACACGCACATCAAGCTGCGCACTGAGTGTTATAATCTTACAAATTCCCAAAAGCTAGACTTGTCAATAATAACAAGAATAGACGAAAAGACATCAAATGAAGCGAGACCCCATCATTGCTTCTTGTCTTCTGCTTTTCTCGGCTGCAAAAAAGGACAACGAAACCAAACACAAACAAAGGTCAGCAAATGGTACAACAGAAAGAAAGTTTCCTCAATGTTCAAAAACACTAACAACAGACCTTAACACCAGGAGCTTCTTGGTGAATCTCAGCTTCAGGAATGATCACAGGCCACTGCTCACCAGCTTCACGAAACATCTGCTCTGTCTCAAGATACTGACCTTTATCAAGAATCATCTTTCTGATAGACTGAGCAGATGTAGCTGCAGCATCAAAAGCTTCTTCAACACCATTAACGAACGTGACACTGATCTGAGGTGGCTGATCATCTGTCCTACGTTTGACAAGAACCTGACAGTTCGGGTTCGACTCTTTGGCCTTTCTTGCATTGCACTGAGCCAAGAACTCGACGCAAGAGGCAAGTCTTGGATCTAATGTGTTGAACTCAATCTTTACTTTCGATAGAAACTTCAACATTCTCTCTTCTTTTAACAATTCTCAACCTAAACCGGACATTAAACCGGAAATTCAATTATCAGAGAATTTCGCAAAAAATCGAAAAATCTCTAATTTTTCTACAGATTAGTGAGATTTGATGTTGGGATGATGAATCGTAAAAGCGAAATTTCTCAGATTCATAAGGAATATGGAGATCTGAAGATGGTTTATACCAAATGATTCGTGGGAGAAAGATATATATAAAAGACAATGAGATTGCGTTAGATGTAAAAAAGGAGAAATAAAGGTTTGGATTTTAAGAAGGAGAGAGATCTCAGACTTACTTACACAGGTCGACGGACGGGAGCTTTTTCCCGGCGAGAAGAGGAAATGGAGAAGAAGCGATGTTCGGTGAAGGTGAAAGACTGAAGAAAAGGGTTTTTGGGAGGTGTTTTAAATGACGATAGTACCCTTACTCTTTATTCCCCTTTGGTTCGATTCGATTTATTCCATTTTTTTGTTTGGTTTGGTTCGCTTCGATTTTGTGAGGTAGAGAATGAGAACTTTTTATTTTGGTATTCAAGGATTGGATAACTGTAAATTAACATGTTTTTGTTTTTTTTTTTCCAATTTCTTTTTCTCATTTCGATTCTAAGCGATTAAGACTTACCATATCAAAATCAGAGATTTGCATTTACTTAGAAACGTCTCAGAGATTTATTAACCAAATCAAACAAAAACATTAATACTTTGTAAAAAAACTATTTTTTACTATTCCACTAATATTTTATTCTGTAACATTTACTTTTAAATACTTTCTTTTACAAGCGCTGGTTAACTTACTTAGCAACTTTATTTGCAGTATGTGAGAGGGTATCTATCCATTAAGATAATTAAATAAAATAGAAAAGTTAGAAAGAGAAATAAAATTTGTTTGAAGAGATTTTCATCTCAGATATTTAACAAAAATAGTTGAGATATTATACTACATATGTCACATTCTTATTACTTCAAACTTTTTTATTATTTAAAATTTAATTAAATAAATAAATTATAATTAATATATGATGATTAGACTAGTTTATATATTCTAAATGATATCTGACCAATAATGTTGCTTTAAGTATTTTGATTGACAAAACTAGACTACACCGTTGGTGTGCAGATGCTCATAGTATCTTTAAAAACCTGAAACCTCTATTGAAAGGTAAGCAAAATATTTAAAACAAAATTAAAAATTTGATAGATGTGCTGCTAGTGATATCTGTTGGAGGTTTATTTCTTGTTTTTAAAAAAAATTATAACAATTTGGAATGAAAAACCAAACTTAAAATTAACATAATGTTTTGAAGTATATAAATTTTTAATTTTCTTTTTCTAAAAATTAAAAATATAAAAATATACTAAATTATTTAAATTATCTTTGGTAAAACTCGAACTTTTTTTTATAAAAAAAATTATTTACCAAACATCTACATCATCGATCATGGCTTTTATACACGTTAAAGCAATACACTTTTTATTTTTATTTTCTTTTGAATTTAAAATATTTTTACATCGTGTAAAAATTTAGTGCATTTTGAAAATTTAGTGCATTTTGAAAATTTAGCAAAACAATAAAAAAGATTAACAAATAGTAAAAATGATGGATACAATCGTTACGGCGATTCTCTCAGCAATTTTTTTTTTTTCTCTTTATATTTCTTGATATGATTTCTTGATATGTTTATCTTAAAACATCTTTAAGAGTGTTTTTTTTTCATCAATTGCAGAATATTTAAATAATGAATAAAGCATTTTCATGTTCTCTAACATGTGTGGGTTTGTTTATTCACCACAATACATTTAAATAATTTGAGCTGACCTAAAATTATTATTCCAGTTATGTCTATTCCAAAAGTTTATAACTTTTTGCTGATAAACCTTAAGTTGAAGGTTTGGGTTCAAGCCTTGGGTTCAAGCGTTATGGCTCTCTAAGTTTTGTTTGGAAATTCTCATAGTTTTATGTAATGTTTTCAATATCTTATTTGAAATATTTTTGTGATGCATGAAAATTTAATATATTTTGAAAATTTAGTGAAAAAGTAAAAAATATATAATAAAATGAATAGAATCATTGCCAATGAACTGATTGAGTTGAAAATCAGTTGAAAAATATATATTCACGGAACCTCTGGATGAGTTGAAAATTATTGGTCAAAAAAGTAAAATCTTATAAATATCTAATTGAGATATATACACCAGATAAAATCTAATATTTGTCTATTTATAGGTGATTACAGTTGGTTTAATCTATATAAAGATGTCTAGTAATTTTATTATTGTTTTTGCATTGTAGTAGTGTTGAAAAATTAACTCACATATGTTCAAATTGATGTAAGCATTTTATACTATAAAAAAAAGAAACTAAAAAAGGGTTGTCGATCTCAATATTATTTTAGAATAGTTATCGTCATATTTTAAGTTGAATTTGTAATTTTTTTTATAAAGAAGCTTTTGAATTATAAAAGTTTATTATTTATTATTTTTTGAAATTTAATATATTTTGCAAACCTTAAAAAAGAATAGAAAAGATATAACGAAATGATAATAATGATTAATATAATTATTATGGATTATTCGATTAATATATATATTTTTCTTTTCATATTCTCATGATATGATTTTTTCATATGTAAATTTGAAAACATACATGGGAATACTTATTTTCCTCATCATTTGGAGAAGATTTAGATAGAGAATAAAGCATTCTCACATTGTCAAATTTATTATGGGCAAACCCAAAATTATAATATCTGTTAGGTTTATTAGGAAATTAGGACAATTTTCGTTAATAAATTTTAAATTGAGGATTTGGGTTCAAGAGTTATAGATTTTGAGTTTTATTTTGAAATTCTCATCGATTTTAACTTTATCAATGACTAATGTAAAATATTTTTATAGTGTATAAAATTTTAGTGTTTTTTTGTAAATTTATTAAAAAAAATAATCAAAAAATTCTAGAAAATGGTATTGATGATTTAATCACATAGCCCTTGGATGAATTGAAGATTACCGGCCAAAAGTGTTAAAATCTTGAAAAACATTTAACTGAGATATATATACCACTCAAATCTAATATTTGTATACTAATATGTGGTTACAGTCAGGGACGGACGCAAGGCACAAATATGGTGGTACGTGCCCCATACTAACTTTTAAAAAAAAAAAAAAATTTAGTACTAATTGAATATATCCCACAGTCTTTTAATCTATAAATTTCTATGTAAAGCCCAAAAGTTTTTTTTATCCATTAGTGCATTTAAAAATGGAAATTATAAAAGCAACTATATTATGTCAATTTAACCTAGCCATCAATCTATTTTGTTGTAAACCGATGGATTTGTCAGAACCATTCGGTCCGGAATCTTCCAGATCCGGTTTAGTCTATTTCCTTATTGTATTAGAAATTACTATTTATGTATTTCCATTTATTATTAGGAAAAAGATAAATCATATTTCCTTTTCCCATTAGGATTAGAAAAATGGTAATTTCCTTTTCCCTCGACTTTCTTTTTATCCTCTTGTAGAATCCTTATATATAGGATTCATTGGCAATGTAATAAACACATCAATACACACGAATTCATAAGTCTTTTCTCTCTAGTTTCACAACATATTTATTGGTTTTCTAATTTTTTTCCTTGTCTCTCTCTACCACAAGTTTTTAAATGATTGTCTCGTTTGTCTTATTGAAAAAGAACAATTTGATAAGGTGATAAACGAGATAATGATAAAGAGATTTCAAAAAATAGAGGATCGAATAGTGATTTTGTAAGAATTTTTTGAGTTTTTTTTCTATGACATTTTTTATGTTTTGTTTTATTTTTTGGATTTTTTGATTATTAATATTATATTTTATAATTTAATTTATTAATTAAAAATTATGTACCTCATACTAAAGAAGTTTGTGGATCCGTCCCTCGTTACACTTGGTGTAATACATTTAAATGTGTCTATTGATTTTATTATTGTTTATGTATTATTAAGATAGTGTTAAAAAAATTAGTTCACACATGTTCATTTTATATATATATAATCTAGGTATTCGGCTTAATCGACTGATTAAGTCTATCGTGTGAAGTTTATGGTGTGCCATATTAAATTTACGGAAGTCACGACAAACCAAATAACAGAGATAACAGAACGCTATTACCACTTCCTTTTCTAATGGACCACGAGCACTTGGTTACACATTTATTTTGGTGTATAATATAAAAAAATTATGTAACCATTTTTCACATATGTTCAATTTGATGTAAGCATTTTTTATTTATTTATTTTATTTTTTATTTTATTTTTTGTCCATCTCAAAATTATTTTGGTAGGGTTATCGTCGTTTCCCTAAGCTGAGTTTATAGCTTTTTTTTTTTTGTTTTTTGTTAATAGGTAAATTTCACATTTCACTTTTTAAAAAATTAGGTAGCATGAAAACAAGATGATCACCTAAACATGTTACGTTTGACATAACAATATGATATTGATTCAATCTTTCAAACTTTGTTAATATACTCATAAGTCATAATATTAACTGTTTGGTTGGTGGCCTAACACACGTCTTTCGTCATTGTAAAGAACAGTAAACCAAATTGGTTTCTAACTACTCTAGTTTCAAGATAATAATATTGAATATTATTAATAAAAAAACTAGTATGTATTAAATTAAGTCTAGCATTGTACATGGCAAAAGAAATGATCATATTATTTAATTGACAAGTCTATTCAAATTTATTTAAATACTAATTCTACATAGCAAAAGAAATTGACTTTCTAGCATTTTTTTCATTTTCTTTTTTTATTTTACAAAAAATGTAACAAGAATCTTCGTTACACACACGAACACATGAACTACAAGTCTACAACAGACATTACACCTCAGAGTTCCAAAAGCAATCCAATTCTCCCGTACAGGCTAAACCGGAGGGGTCAGTACCGAGAAATTGGGTTTCTTGACCGTTAAGCAACAGTTTCATTAGCGAATAATTGTCTTGCAGAAACAGAGGATCAGAGTAAAACAGAGAACCAGAACCGTCTTTGGACTCGTGATGAATGAGTCTCTTGTCTTCAGTTTCTTGGTCGGAGAAGCAGGTCACGTGAGTCGACGAACCAGGGAAGGAATCTCTTTGAGAACAATCCATCAACGAAGGTAATCCGGTCGGTTCTATTCGGTTAGTGTGTGAATCAAGCAACATTAAATCGGACTTATCAACCTTTGTACCATCGGCACGTTTCTGGAAAACACGACAAATAACCCAATCGTTCTACATTCACAGACAACAAAACAAAACACAAAATATCAATTTCAAGTCAACAAAACAATAAAAAGAAAGAAAAAAACACACAAAAAAAGTCTCTTGAGGTTACCTTAGCTGTTTGGGGAAGATTTTGGATAGAATGTTCGCCTTCTAATCGATATTCATGCATAACCCAATTGGTCTTTACTCCTTTAGGAGCTCTTCCCTTGTAGAAAACCAGAGTTTTCTTCATACCCACAACCGAGTTTCCCTTGAAAATCTCTTTATCTTTGCCTGTGGCTTTCCAGTAACCGGCTTCAGTTGCCCGGTTTGTCCTTAAACCGGTTGGGTATTTCCGGTCTCGCACACAAAAGAAATACCATTCTTTTTCCCCTATCTTAGCTTTCCCTGTTCCATCAAAAGCCATCCCATACAAATTTGTGAGCTTAATAAATTACAAAAAAATAAAGACAATTTGAGAAAAGGAATGATACTTCATGCTGTCTCAAACTATTTGTAGGTTTTATGGAATTTTTTATTAAACATATATGATATTTAAAAATAAGAGATGATAAATTATATTCATCATATTTAAAACTTTCTTGTAGTACAAACAATTTTTGAATCTGGAAAGGTTGTGAAGCTTACTTGGTAACTCCCATGGCTCGATCTTGTTGAGATCAACGTCACCAATGGCAGAGGCAGAGAAGAAAGTGTTGAAGACCTTTGGTTGAAGATAGTGAGTTATGAGTTCTTCGTCGGTAGGGTGAAATCTGAATCCAGGTGGCAGATCAATGTGTTCTTCATCTTCTACTATTTCACCGATTCTTGATGCATCGTAATCCATTTTATCCCTAATGAAGTTTTTCAAAAACAATCAAAGGTTTTTTTAAATCTTTTTGTAAGAATTTTCTTTTTGGAGATGAAGAAGAGAGGTTTTTGAAGAGATAGAGAGAGAAGGAAGTTTGGGTTTTTAAGAGAAGAGAAAAGGGTTTGAGCAACGAAGGTCCCCTCTATATACTAGTTTTCCATTAGAGAAAAAAGAATAAAAATATTGTTATTGTTAATATTGACCAATAATTGGTCAATTCTTTTTGTATCAATTTCTTCTTTCAAACAATTAGTTGTATTGAAATTCAAGCGTTTTCACCTACTATAAAGAAAATAAAACTTTTTATTCGCTCTCTAAATGATTTATTATGTGCGTATAAATGGGTTTTCAGATTTAAATCTCGTACAACCATCAAATCATATTATAAATCAGAAACTGGGTGTACACACATACTATAATTAGTTTTCTTAGTAGGATAGAGAAAGAAGAAGATGCGTAGATTGTTAGGCAACTTAAGATGTGTGATTTTTAAAAATCTTTTTTCATTAAAAATAAACCTTTCTACTTCAAGAACTTTAATATTTCCAAGTTTCAATTTGACCAGGAACACTTCACCTGTGGCTCCCTGTCCCTTTTTTGGTTAATGTGATAAGAACAATCTTATCACATTAAATCGTGATGTTTTGTCCATTCTTTAACTAATTATTAGTCGCTTGAAAAAGAATATCAGTACAATATATACTATGATTATTCGTTTGGAAACTATGATATATATATAAAAAAAAAACTATGATTATTCGTTTGGAAACCACTTATCGTTGGGTTGAAACTATGTGATTATAGAAGTCTAGAATTTTAAAATATGGTACTTACGAATGGATTTCTGCCTTTTTTGTGACACAGAATGGCTTTCTGTCATTTACTATTATCACGGTGAGTCAGTATAATTGGTGCTGTTACTTAGGATAACTATGAGGAAAAAGTTCTCATGGTTAGATATAATTTGTTTTATTTGTTTAACAAATGTTATCCATCTCATGAAAAGAGTATGCATGCATGAACCTTGGAAAGTTGATTTTTTAATATTAAAGGAACTGTTTCTTTTGTCCTATTCCGATGTCTACCGTTATAAGAAATTATAATATTAATATCCAAGATTTATTTTAAAAGTTCAGTGAAAAATTGGAAAGAAAAACGATTTCCTTGTGAAGATGGGCAATGATGATGAATGGATGAGGATAGTGATGATGAAAATCTGTTAGGATGTGAAGACACTTTGAACAACCTGAACCATATCATATAGTGAATTATTTGCTTTTATGATCGAATCACGCGTTTGTTGCATACGAGGTTGTCATTTGTCACTTCTACAACAAGTGCACTTTATTCTTCTCTAGCCAAATTTTCCCTTATTTTGATTTATAGGCTTTCTGTTTAGATCCTAAAATAATATATTTATCTATGTATTGGTATTCTTAACCAGCTAAAGTTATCATAAACTGGAATTTTGATGGATATTGGATATATAATTATATCTTTCCAAGTACTAATTTTCCAAACTCAAAAGAGAAAGATACACAAGTTGCCAGAAAAAGGTATGTATGTTTGACACTAAAAGCTAATAACAAAATTCATACCACAAAAAAAATATTAATTCTAGAAGGTCATAAGTAGCCAAGTTGGCCTGCATATTCGAGTGAGTCGACTGGTTTTTTTCAGTTTTGTTAAATCAGATTTTGAAGATAGTAGACGTGGGAAACATGGTAGACGTACGTGGTGGGTTTGGCTATGCTCGCTTCGGTGACCATGGATATCAGCTAAATAGTTTCATCTTTGTCCGTTTCTTTTATAACACTCAAGTTGCTTACTTATTGCTTCTAAAACTTTCTTTTTCTATTTTGTAAAACGTATGAACAGAAATCATATCAAACAGTAATTGTTGGTTTAAAATACATAATGAAAAGGTTTATCAATATTCCTTGGTGTGAATTCTTCTGCACTCACACATTTCTAGTGTGAATCCGTGTATCATGAACGTAGACCTTATGTCGAAGTAGATCAATATTCTTCTATCCAAATTGGATATTTAGACTGAAGCAAGGTTAGTAAGTGATATGAACCAACAAAAGGAACTAATAAGAATACTCTTCTTAAATAAATCATGTGATCTCTTTTTTTTTTTGTCAACAATAAATCATGTGATCCAGACTGGCAGTCAAGGATGTTTCGGTAAATCTCACTAAAAGTAATCAAGAGTTGGACTCTAATTGAGATATTTTGGCTACTAATAATGATGAGTTAGTTGATTCATTTGCTAAGAAACTGATACTTGTAAAGCTAATCCTTTCTTTTTGCTTTACCAGTCCTTTCCTTTTCAGGAAATATAAGAAAATTCTATAAACAATACCTTTTAGTTCTTGGTGAACCCAAAAACCACGTGTCACTTCATTCTTTGAAACGGTAAGAATTTCAATCGTATAGCTAACCCCAACCTTCTCTTGGACACGTCACAGGTACGGCCGATTCCACAATAGACACGTGGTTGGATTCCAATGGGGGCATCATAAATATTCAAACACTATTCTTAATTATCGTAATCCAATTGCTGAAAAGAATAAATTAATTCCAATTAACTAATTATATTAAGTTAATTAATTTAAAATTTCACTCTTTAAAAGTTTGACCAATGCTTCCTGACGCCAAACATGAGTTGCGAGAGGGAACAAGAGTCGCGTCAAGATTTTGTTGGTCAATATGTTTACAAAGAAGATAAATCGTAAATCTATATTTTGTGTTCGTAAGTTAAAGCGATTCGACGTCCAAAATTATAAAGAAAACAAAAAATTGGTTTAACCGACCGGTGGAAACAAAGAAAGGCAAAAGGAGGCATGGGCACAGAGATGGCTATGACCATGATCCATGATCGATGGTCAAAATCTATTGTAATGAAGAAATCAATATAGACAATAATAAAACAAAGAAAGGAGCAAAGAAAAATTTGTCAAAAATGGTTTGTATCCTATATTTTGAAGCAAAAACCCTTGCTTTGAATTCTTCTTTATAGTGACACATTGATTATGATCTTTTGCTTAGTTTCGTGGAACACTTTAGGTTAAGTGCTTGGTTCTATTGTACTCGCGTAGTTCCAGATATTTGCTTCAATCACAGTGGCATGTAATGTAATGTAAGCCATCAAATAGACGAGCTGTAAGCGGAATATTCACTCGCAATCCTCCTAATTTTATCAATAACATGGCATTAGCTTCACATGTCAGAGATTCCAAGTGCAGAAACACACAGCAATCATCTGCACATAGCTTTAAAACTCTTCATGCTATGTGCATATAATTAACAAAATTAGCGTAATCTTTGACAAAACTCTTCACTGCCAAGCGAGAAATGAGTATTTTGGCGTAACGTAATGGAACCACACGTCTTTATACCATTGTCGTCGAGTTTGATTTGCCATCTCAGCTATTTTCATGCCCCTTTTGTGCTAATCTTTCTTGAGTATTAATCCTCAACATTCCTCCATAAAGCTATGTACGTCTGAGCTAGATTCCATCCTCAACTCCACGTAATTGTCTTATCTCCATCTCTATTTAATTGAGGACGTCCACTCTGTGAGTTCAATGATGTGATTTTACCACTGAAACAATAGTAGCTTAATTGAAATTTTTACTTTCTTTCTATATATTTTGTTTGTTTTCTTTCTTATTTGCTTTCCTTACTGTAACTAAGTTTCATAATTATAAAAAAACCAAAACTCAAATGGCTTCACTTAATATATTCCTTGTATTCTTAGTGTGTTGTTAAAGTTGACCTGGGGATATTTTTCGATTCCCTTGCATTTGGTGTGTACTCTAAGATTGAAAACTTTTTAAAATTATAGTGTTATATTATTAATAATAAATTGTAGATATGTTAGGTGTTTTACAAATTTTCTTTACATTTGCATTCAAGAAAAATATCACTTGTGATAAAAACATGACTATTTACTGATACCACTTAAAGAATCATCGATAATATCATATAATATATGGCAATAAAACTTAATCAAAGTCGTGGATCTACAACACATCCACTTGGAGTTGGAATAGTTGACTTTCTGTCGATCAAAGGCCTCAAACAAATCTTCAAGAGACCACATTGTCCCCATCATTAATTAATACTACTATTAATTACTAACCAAATCGTACAATAAAAACGCAATCCCATTTCACACAATCTCAAAGAAAGAAATTCGATCAAAATCAAGATCCAAGAAATAGAAACATGGTGAGACAAAGAAGAAAAACAAAGACAGAAGAAGACAAAAGAGAAGAAGAGAAACTGGAGAAGATAAGCAAGAGTCGCACGATCAGTCGAAGAAACATCCAATCTCTTGTGATTGGACTTGTTGGAGCAGCGTTGACTCTCGGAGCTTATTCACAGACATTCGTTTCTTCGTCTAAATCTCTTGGTGCAGGTCTCTTTGTCCTCTTCTTCGGTTTGCTAGTTAGCGAAGGTTTCACATCCTTTTAACTCAAACTTAAGTTCTAAATTAAAATACATTTATTTGTGGAAAATGTTTTGTTAGACGATTTAAATGAACGAGTTGGATCTCATATTTGTTATGGACTCTTCTTGATTGTGATCTATGCCGCCTACAAATCCGGTTACATATATATTTCATTATCGAATGTTTGGTATGTATCCAAGTTAGGAAAATACACTGTGGCACGGTAAATTGGTAGAACCATCGTATTAGCTTCTCGGATACAATTTTATACCTTGTACTATATGTAAAACGGCTCACTTAAGAGAAAAAGTTTTGGGATTGTGTAGATTTTTACTTTTCGAGGTAGATCTCTCTTAAAAGAAAGTGTTTATAGTTAAGATCAAATCTTGTAAATGAAGAAGCAGATGGCCAGTGCACCAGATCAATGTGAATACAAGTCCTAAATAAATAAATAAGTATACTAAAATGAAACCGGCATGAAAGTACTATTCTACATGTTGAGCCGAAATTGATGATTTTTGACTTCGTACTATATATGAGCTGTCAATAAAGAAAATACAAAAAGTTAGAACGAAACATTTAATTGTAAAATCTTAAAACTCATAAGTGTCGTCTTTAGTAGCTCGAAGACAAAATTTTTAATAAAAAAAATATTTTCGTTAAAAATTAATTTTGTTAATTATGATAATAATAAATAAGTAAACAACAACAAAAAAACAAGATGAACCAAAAGAGCTTTGAACGAACTCTCTACCTTAACCACTAAATAAAGATGTTTTCAACAATTTTTGGCATTCCATATTTATGTATAATTATAATTATGAAGCAGATTTTTTTTTCTTTTTAAAAAGTAGGTACACACCTTTAATAGACACCATAAGCATTCATCCACCATATTCATCATCATTAAAAGTGATTTATGAACCCTTTTTTATGTATCAACGTAATCCTAGAATGAGGGAAAGAGGCAGTTGCATAACCACAGATGACTTGCCGGGCTCGCTTCGTCAAATTCCAACCACCAACACACGTATACACACACACAAAACTACTTGATAATATAAAGTAGCGAAGAATATCGACGAAAACTATATATTAGTGTATAATAATGATTAGTGAGAGAAACGTTAAATACAAAGCTGCCGGCAAGTCATCCTTGGCTAAACAACACAATGGCCTTTTTCCAACATTCAAGGCCTTAGATGAGAGAATCGATTCGCACCTCCATGCAGAGGAGATTGTGTGAAATTTCGAACAAAAGAGAAGATATAAAAAAACACCTAGATTCTCTCTTTAGTGAATGTAATTGTTGTTCCAGGAATTTTGGGAAAAGAAAAAGAAGAAGCAAAGGAATGAGATATATAAAGAGAGAAAGCAATTGGAGAAAATATGAAAAGATCTTTCAAGTTTGTAAGTCGTATTTTCTTGCTCGTTGAAGTAAATAAAAACTATTTCAAGGTGTTTCGTATATATAGATTTTTCTACTCAACTCCAATTGCTCATTAATGTTTTATTTTCGTTGCATAGGCTCGTCTTCCAATAGCGTCGTACATATATAACAATTTTATATGTTCATAGCCTTGAATACATTAAATAAACTATATAAGTTTATAATTATTTACTCGGGAGGGGACATGCTAAATGTATATTATATAGGTTTATTCCGGGGAATGAAAGATGGATATATAATACACGTAGAATCTGTACTATGCATGTGAATTTTGTCTAGTGACTATCGAATGATAATTCAAAGTTTCAAACTAACCCAAAAAATGATTTAACCTACAATACTCAAATATCTTGTAATAAAAACATCTTGAATTTTTAAATAAATATTCTTTGATTGTCTTAATTAACATATTAACGTTCTTAGCAACTTATCATCGCGAATGTCATTTCAAAAGCAGACTTATTGAATTTCATTGTATCTTAATTATAGCTAACTTGAATTCTAATGCAAATAAAAAATCACGTATAAACACTACTCTAACTGAAAGAATTTTAGGCAAGTCAATTTCATTATATTCCTAGTTTTTGCTAGGAGTAAGAAAAAACAATTGCCTCTCACTGTGTTTGGGATTTGGGAAGCCATATGTGAAACAGCCTTAGCGTAATGAAGTTCATTGTTTGTTAATTTTGAAGAATAGCCGAACAAAGAACAAGCCTTCAGACTCGTTGATTCGAACGGATAACAAAGATAATTCAAGAGAAATGGATGAACTTCAGAAGCTCTAGGTAATATAATAATATATCAATTGCCCTTATTTTCTTTTAACTTATAGAGTTAAATAATAAAGCTAAAACTAAGAGGCTATAAATAATGAAGCTAAAGAGAGAAAACCATGAGATTTTAGTGAAAACAAATAATCTAATCTAACCAGAATTTAAAGCCCATAAAAAAACAACTTAATACCGAATATCAAAAAGAAATATATAGGATCATAGTAGATAAGTCGAGATTGTTGGGATACAAACCAAAGTTCCACATTGAAAATTTGAAAAAAGAAACTTCAGTATATAAAGGGATAGGACCAATCCACTAATTATCAATCGGTTTTTAGTTAGAAATATATAATTAATCTAAATTTAACATGGTATCAGAATCTAAGGTTTAGAGTTTGATGTACCTAAAAAAAATAATTACGGACATACTTCAACCTAAATAATGAGGGCCAGAGAAAATGACTTATTATCGGACCAAGGAATCGTGTTTCAGATGGAGTTATCATCTCGAAGAAACGTGTTAAGGTATCACAAATCAAGATCTAAAAAAAATTATATGGTCATTGGTTTGAAGAGGAGATTGTTGGGATACAAACTAAAATCTTACATTAAAAATTTGAAATAATCAGCTTAATATATAAAAGATTAAAGTAAATCTATTAATTATCAATTAATTTTTAATTAGAAGTTCAAAATTAATCCAAATTGAACAGATGCAGTCGCATCAATAAGTCAATCCATGGTTAAACTGCGTATATAATTCGTATTGTTGACCAAAAAAGAATATTAGAAATATTAGAAGTCAATTTTTAAATAGACACAAACGAAACTACTAATTACTTACCTTTGAAAAAACTAAACAATACGGACTAGAGACTACATTTTCTTACAAATTAAATATATTAACAAGAGTAGACACATCTAACCAGTGGAAAACTGAGAAGGTAAGCAATAGTACATTTGTTTACTATGAATTAGACTGTAATACATTAATGAAAGTAACTTTGGCAATGGTACAAAGAAGACACAGCAAACAATAGGAAGTCTGTACTTGAATAACTATCGAGTTATGTCAAGTCCATATCATATAAGTACACTTTTGCATATGAAACTTAATAAATCACATTTTCTTACATTACATTTCGTAATGCATTTATACCATTTTGTTTTCAGCGCTGTGAATAAATTATATATTTTTTAGCAGAGATGTAAATGGTGCTTATATCTAGGGTATAAATTAGATATTTCCAAGTGGTAAAGGATAAAGAACCAAAAGACAAATCTCCATCACCAAACATTACCAAAGCCTTATGAATATATAGCTTTGTCGACACAAGCACAGTTGAATATTTATTACAAATTATTATAGAAAAAAAGATCAAGGAAAGAAAATAGGGACAGCTCTTCCTTTGACCTATTATGGGCTCTGTAGTAAATGAAAAACGACCGTCCGATGAATCTGCGAACGACATCTCTTACTCGTTAGGTACTTTCAATTGATTGCAATATTGCATCTTCAGACAGACTGCAAACCTATAATATTGGAGTTTCTTCACGAAATCATTCAAAAGGAAAATTCTGTACAGTAGACCATATTAGAAATGCTCGTACGTAGACATTTTAATTTTTAAGGGAGACTTTGCTAAAGTGACTTTTCTAACAATTTTAAATGTGTTTTGCGCAAATGATTTGTTTCATAGTATTCATAAACTGATATGTCAAAGCACATCAAAATTATCATATTGCTGCGTGATGCATGCGGACGCGACTATCTGAATTAATATTCATGCATGCCTAGCTAGAAATCGTTTTAGAAAGCATTAACATAACTAACTAAAACTTGTAATAAATTATAAGAGTATACTATATCAAGTTTTTCTTATGAATAAACTAAATCAATCTGCTTACTTTTTATAAACTAGGTGTTATGCTTTTAACAAAAATACAATGATGTACTTTATTATAAATTAATGAGTAGTCCACATGAGGCCTGGAGTTTTATATTATTGTTTTAGCAAAAGCTCGCCGATATTAAAACTATTAATTAATTTTTGAATTTCATAAATATCCTATATTGATAGTTAATCGGATAAAATTTAGAATTTAATGTGTACAACTTATGTGGTTTAATATATATTGGATAGAATTTTTAATATAAATAAAAATTACATAATAAATTGACAAAAAAATTAATTTAATTAGAGATTAGACTTAATCCTTTGGAAAAATGACTCTTGAGAAAATCAAACTCTAATATTAGAAGAAAGATGTATACTTATACGTTTATTTTCTCAAATATGGTTGGGATGTCGTTTTCATCCCACCGTTATTTGATTTTTGAAGCGCTCAACTTTCTCTGGCGAGCTCCCTTTTCTTCAACTGGTTTATTATTTTCGAAGTGTTCAACCTTCTCAAGAAACTCCCATTCCCCAACATCCTTCACTCCTTCTAAGTTCACGAACTCAACATGTTCAATTATGGAACACGTTTTAGCTTGATTTATATATATATAACATTACATGTCTCACGTTACTCGATTCTTTTACTAATTATGTGGTCATCTAGCTCACTTGAACGTTGAAAACCCTTTACAGATAAGATTTTTCTTGTTCATTATCTCCAAAATTTTCTTGAACATCTAATTGTTTCAGGATACCATAATATATCTCTCATAAAAGTCATTTTTGCAGATCCATAAAAAGATTTTGAAAGCTTATGTGAAAATTCTTTTTCGAACGAATCATTCTCCAAACATGCTGATATATATGCCAATTTCTGAGCATTAATGTAGGTTATGGAATTGTTCATCTACGAGTTTTCGTCAAATCCCAACAAGCTTTGAATTCTCCTACAAACATAACTCATTCACAAAAGACCATTTGATGGATCTCCAAATTTTAACAACAAAGTTAGTATTTTTTATTATATTTTAGTAAGATTTATTTTATATATATAAGTAACTTTTTTTTCAAATATGTAGTTATAAAATAATTGGATATAAATGCACCCAAATATTTATTGCATGATATATAAATGAATAAGAAAAAGTGTATATTCATATTAGATTTTAGTGGATATAAAACAAATAGATCTTGTGATTTTTTTCTCAAATTTTGGAAATGTTGTAGATGAAGTATGTTAATTCAAAACATTGAGGGTAAGTGTTAGTAACATAAGCTTTGCATGATCCAAAGAAATTAAAAACCCATTTTCAGGGTATTTTGGGTTGTCTACGTGATAACAAAGATATATTCCTAACTTATAGTAGATCATCTATTTCACATATCATATCTTGTTTTGATCTAAAGATTAATAGTTGAGATTGGGCTAGAAAGTATATACTGTTTAAAGATGGGAAACACAATTTTTTGGATATTTCTAAGAAATTATTATTACTTTCATGAACTCACATGAGTGTCAATCTTTCTATGGACATATATTGATCCTCATCGAGATTACTCAGAACCAGAATGGATGAGATCTGATGTTTTAAGAACATAAGTATCGTCTCACATAACTTCGGTAGCGGCATATGTGACAAATATTTAAGATTTTGGAGAAAGAGATTGTCTAATTAATTTCGTTTGATTTACTTTACTTCTCATGTTTTTGTGTTTCTGGTTCACTTTTTATACTTTGGTGAGCTGGCCCTTTGTGACAGGGAGTCTTTGTGATCTGCTTATCTCTTGACCTAGTTTTTTCCTCTACTTTAAAAATTCCTTAATGAATGAATCAATTTGAGGGAAATATAAAATAAAATATTGAGTTGATAGTGTAACATTATAAGAAGAGAGAGGAATTTGGATTTTATTTATTGTTTACTAGATGTGATTAGAAAAAAGTTTGATGATAAAGAATTTTTTTATTAAAATTTTTAATTAATTATATAAGAGAATTATTTACCTTTTATCAGAGGTTCTTTAATGAGACAATTATTTTTCATAGCAAACCAATCTTTCTTTGAAGATGTTTTGAAAATGAAAAAGACGATTATCCTTTCTTTTTCTTTGTGAAAAGTATGATGTTGTAAGCTCTAGTTGATGCCATTCATAATCACTATTAATCTCAGCAAGAGTTTATAAGGCCATTGATCTAATTTCTTTCTTGTGGATTTTCTTTTTATTATGGATCATCTTATTTACGGTCTATTTTTTATTTATAAATTAAATAACTGTAAATGTAAAAATGTATAAAAAGATTATCTAAAATACTAATTAAAAACATGAGAAAATCTCACCCGAAAGGTTTTGGGAGTATTTAAATACAGGTAAGTAGAAACATGTTATACTCTTGTTAAAATTGATATATATGTCTGACATTATTACAACCAAAAAAGTTGATGTGTTCTTGACATTTGACAATATTTTTCTAATGACTTTTATGATATTTTTCATTAATTTTGTAAAATGTAGGTATAATCTAGTTTTACTGTAACATTTAAATTTTGAATTTAATTTAATTTATAATTTTCTCTTATTCCTATTTTTTATTTTTCTTATATTTTACTTACATTTTTCTTATGTATTTTTATCATTATATTTTCGCTTTTCTTTATTTTATTTTATTCAATTTCATGTATATGTAACCTTACAATTTTTATTTTTATTTTTAAAAATAATATAACTTTATATTTGTTATATCAATTAAGATTTAATTACATTAAAATTTTGTTAACGCAATAAAAATTTCAAAACATAGAACACAATCCAAATTTTTAAATATGATAACTTTAATTTTCCACACTAGTGATCTTCTTATAATATGAATAACTTTCTAAAAATCTCAATGATATATAGTATAATTAAAAATTAATATAAAATATAAATATTTTTCCAAAAATTAGAAATTCACGATCAATTGAAAAATTTATTTATATTTTAAACTTCATAGAAACATGCTCCAAAACTTTTAAAAGGACCAATGCTGATTAAATATAAATTTCAGAATTATATATTTGTTACCAATATTTTATTATATTGTCTTGTATGTATTATTATGGATTCAATATTTAACGAGTGATATCCATTTAAAAAAAATTATATCATTCAAATTACTACGTTTTATAAATGAAGATTATTTTTGAAATTCTAATTAAATTATATTATTATTATATTAATTTTTATTAATTTTATTCCATTTCTTGAAAATTTATTTTAGTTTTTCATTTTAGACTTTAAGAAAAAAATATTTTTTATCAGGAAATTAATAATATGTCATCTAAGTAAATGATTCATATTTTCCTTGCTCATTTGATGAGAAACAAAAAAAAAACTCCTTGCGTTACCAGTACCACTTATTAGATATCCATAGTCACAGTGAATACGATTTAACTGCAATCTTTTGTAGGGTTAAATCAATTATCCTAATTTTCGGAAAATTTTAAATCAATTATTCATTCAGCTAGATGAAAGATATTAATTGAATTTGAATTT
The DNA here is from genome assembly GCA_900406495.1 of Sisymbrium altissimum. Lineage (NCBI taxonomy): Eukaryota > Viridiplantae > Streptophyta > Magnoliopsida > Brassicales > Brassicaceae > Sisymbrium > Sisymbrium altissimum. The sequence goes on from OVBI01000228.1 coordinate 80,650, forward strand.
TTCCTTGAAAAGCACATGGCAAAACTGGGCTTTTAAAGAACTAATATTGGGCCAATTCATGGACTTGCCCTCAGTTTTATACAGACAAAAGAGCGGTAAAAGCAAAAAAACAGAGAAGACATTTCATTAATCGGACGGCTAATATTCTTTCATGGAGTCTTCCTTAAACCTAGTGAACCACGTGGCTTGTTATCTATCAAAGAGAAAACAAAAATTTACAGAACCGTTGGATAAAAAAGACTATAACCGTCAAATAACCGCCGAGTTTTCAAATAAAATCATATTCTCCTTAGAATCATTCTACACGACATAAGAAAAACTCAAAACTGAGAAACAAACGAAAAATGGACAAAACAGAGGAAAGCGTTGGGATCAGAGTTTACACGACGGCGAGCCCGTCGCAAAAACCATCACCACCACCGTCTCGTTCGCCGAAAAAGGTCTTAATCTCTTCACTTCCATCACTTCCGGCTGGAGCCACTGCAGGAGGAGGAAGAGGTCGAAAGCGTCGCATGGTGGCACAAGGAGTTCAAAAAACGGTTTCAAAGACATCAATGCTCGTCAACTTTCTTCCGACAGGAACACTCTTGATGTTCGAAATGGTTCTTCCATCAATCTACCGCGATGGAGACTGTAACGGAATCAACACGCTAATGATCCATCTTCTCTTGCTTCTTTGCGCAATGTCTTGTTTCTTCTTTCATTTCACCGATAGCTTCAAAGCATCCGACGGAAAAATCTATTACGGTTTCGTGACGCCGCGTGGACTCGCGGTTTTCATGAAACCGCCGCCGCCGGAGTTTGGAGAAGGAGATGTGATTGCGGACGCGGAGATTCCGGTGAGCGATGATAGGTATAAGTTGAGGGTTAACGACTTTGTTCATGCGGTGATGAGCGTTTTGGTGTTTATGGCGATTGCGTTTTCGGATCGAAGAGTCACGGGTTGTTTGTTTCCAGGGAAAGAGAAAGAGATGGATCAAGTTATGGAGACTTTTCCTTTGATGGTTGGAATTGTTTGTAGTGCTTTGTTTCTTGTTTTTCCGACCACTCGCTACGGTGTTGGATGCATGTCCGCTTGAATTTCCCCGTGGTATTTACTTTGTTATTTTGTTAATTTTCCTTGTGGTTTTTTAGATTATTTGAAAGTAACTTTACTTTCTACTACTGTTTACTTATTTTTCTTTTGAAATAAAATGGTGTGTTAGATTCTCGATAAGTGTATATATAGCGTTCTTGCATGATGCATGGATCGAAAGATTATGTAAAAGAAATAAATTAAAAGTTTACAAAAAATCACAGAAATCCCAACGAAATTTGGTTACCATCTAGATTGTTAGGAAAAGTAACTTACACCAACAGTTATAGGCGAAACTTACCAAGCAATACGTATAACCAGATCTGCAGTTTAATTAACGTATACATTATAGGAAAGCAGTATATAAGGCTACTCGCAAAAACAAAAGACTATAATACTGTCTAATACGAAATCATTGTTAGAAATAGGCATTCTTGACCTATTTGTTTATGTCTAATTCACGTAATAAGAATCCACGTACAACGAATGTAGATTTAAAAGGTCAGATTACACTGAACGTTATATCATATAATTTTTTTTTTTGTCTAATATCATATAATTCACATTAGAAACTTAATTTAAAAGGAGATTTAAAAGGCCACTACTCAAGACATGATGGTGGATCGCAAAGCATATGGGTATGACATTGTGCTGATCAACTCATCAAGGCCTTTAAGCTTTGGCTCTTTGATCCTATTAAGTTAAATATCGAGGACTTGGTGAATCTACAGTAGTTATAAACATAAGAGAAATTTGAGCTTAACAGTAATTTAGAGTTGGTTGGGGTTATTTATTTCAGCTAACCATGGAAGATGCTTATGCTTGGGTGTTATATAGTTCGTTATTTTGAACAAGGAACTTGGGACTAGAGTAATTCTGAAATATTAATTAGTTAGGTAGACTTTTATGATTTGACTCTATTGAAAACTTGCTTACCATTTAAAATTGTATAAATGAGCCAAAATTTATCAGTCAGCAGCAAAAATGATTTTACGGGTTTTAGGCTTTGTGCGAACTGACTGATAAATTGTTAACAATTTTGAATGGATTGAACTTTTAAATATGTTTTTAATAGAAATTCAGGAAGACTGAGAGTTCGAAGGTAAGGTAAAAAAAATCCTGATCACCTCAACAAAAAGTAAAAAGGAGAAAAGGAAACAAAGATACCTCTAGGTACCAATACCATGAGAAATAATCGAAAAGAAATCACAGGCTCTGCAACTAGAGAATGTGAGGGAGAAATGACTTGAGACATCAGAAGATGGCAAGCCTTTCTTTTTGACCCAAATAGTAACCAAGCCTAACATGAGGAGGCTTCTGATGACAGTAGTTGTTGCAACTAGTTTAGGCCATACCTCGTAATGTATGACTGATATTGGAGCTCCATTGTGACACTGACGCAATTTCTGCTGCTGCTTTGTTTCTATAACACCCACATAGACTCCAAAAAAATCAAACGATTAGAGGAGAATGACAATCTCTGCAAAAACTCTTGGAACATTAGGAAATTAGGCGGGGGCAGTAAAGCCTTTCTAGCAATTAAGTGCAAGCATAGATCGGTTTATGGACTTTTACTTCATTCATAACTTCCTTCTTTACATTAGTTTGAACAATCCATCAAAGTTGAAGAATATAACATGGCATGGAACACAAAAACACGTAACTATGTTTCAAATATAATCAACAATGTTTAACTTTTAGGTTTTCTTTTTTTTTTTTAGTGTAAATGATCAAACGTAGAATTCAAATAATTTGAATGATTGTCGATACCTATTTGTATTTGTTCAATTATATTAAGATGGTTTATAATAAATTTAAATTTAACTTAGATCAGATAATTTGTTATGAAAATGTATCAGCATCATTTCTCTTTTGCTTTCTTGAATTAGATTAATCCACTTATCAATTTAACATCTTGCATATGAAATAATTTGTATGCTTTTCAGGTATATGTTGATAGCTGTGGAATGTTTTATACTTTTATGAGAATGATTCTGACCAACAATATCCATATACGAAGATTGGATAACATGACTACTAGTTCGAGTGCGTGGGCCAAAATGAACATCCTAATAATACGCACTAAACAACTTCACTTTATTGAACAGTAGAAACACGTGGCAAGTTTAGACGATAGAAAATTTTGAGCCACAAGTCACTGAATGTCGTTTTCGTCGCTTTTTAATTTACTTTTCATCGAGGAAAATGAGCTGTCCTATCCGACGCGTGTGAACACGAGTTTCGTGGTTAGGGGATATGCTGACATGGATTAAATCGGGCTTTATAAGATTTAAGTGAAAATTTGCGAATATCCATCTCTTGGTTCTAATCTTGTGATAATTCTTTTTACGTTTATAAACTCTTTACATTCATTGTTAGAACACAAACTAGATTTTAGAACATTTTTTCCTCGGACTAGTATTTATTTCCTTTATTGTTATTATTATTAATCGAGTAAGATAGAGTAGTTTTGAGTTGAAGTTAGATAAACGACTTTCAGTTCCCAAGTATTCTTTAAACAAATAACTAATTCTACTTGTGCTTAATAACTTAAAATAGTCTTGTGAGTTGGAGAAAAAATCAAAATTGCTCGGCGATATGGATCCAAAGTATCCAACATTTGCAATGGAGGTGGTAAAGATAGTTTAATTCAGATATTAGATATTGATTTGGCATAGTGATGGCGGATAGTTTATAAAAATATTATCTTAAATAATAACAAAAAAAAATTAAAATTTATTATTTTAGTAATGGCAGATCTAAAACATATTTTAGTGGAAGCAAACTGCTTAAAGTTCATTAAAACGACTTTAGCGCCTGCTAAATAAAGACTATAACCACTTATACAAGTTAACAACAAACAGAAGAGTTATATCTAGTGTTTTTTTTTTGGTGAACTCATCGCTGGCAAAGCCGATAGAAATTAGATTGCCATACCAATTAATACGAATTTAATGCCCTATATGTCGAAGTAACAATGAAAAAGAAGCATTAAAAAAAGATAAAAATAAACTACTTGGGGAGGGGGGTGGGGGATTAATTAATTAATTAATAAAAAGACAAATCATCTCTCTTTTATTGAGGCGGATTTTGTATCCATTATGCAAGTAATATTGTACAACTCATTTTTAGTTCGAGATTGTGTGTTGCTATGCAAAATGATTTGACAAAAGAAAAAAAATGGTTCATCAGTTACAAAAGCAGTCATGTGACATCAACGAGATTTAAATTTTTTATATAAAAAATGTTAAGATACGAGAGAAAGCTAAATAAACCTTTTTTAGTTGGGGGAACAACAGTCAGAAAATAATAAATAATGGTTTTTAAGCATCTTTTTATCAAGATTAAGAATACGTATGTTCAGTCGTGCGTCCAAGTGGGGATAATATATTATACATAAAAAATTTAAAAAAGTATTTTTAAACGACTTTATTATATAGCAGGGATTTGAGGTGGTCTGTAATAAAGGTATCATATACTTATCCACATTATTGCACTTTTTCAAATCGACATGGCGTTCATTAGTCACCACAACTTCTAACATAGACTTCTTACAGCCACGTATATCTGGATATGTTGAAGATTTTATGACAAGTAAAAGGGGAAAAGAAACTGAACATCCACTAAATACTTTTGTCGCTTCAAAAATATTAGAATTACGAATTTGACATACACACACACACACGAAAAAGATGCTAGAATAGAAGAACAATATATAAAACAATTATGTAACTCTTACAGATTTGCATTCTTGAAGTCTGCACATTTACCATCACATACATCAAATCGGATAAAACCACGAGGCCTGATCACGAGATTTTAACAGCTTTTTCCAAGCTGACAATCTTTTCAAACTTTTTTTTTGGTATCTAATACTTTAAAAAATATATATATTATTGTTTAAATAGAAATTTTGAAAAACTGATTTGAGATCTAAAAGAGATTATAGATATAAGACTCAGAACTTCCATATTTTTCTTTAAAAATTGTTGTTAATCATATTTCAATATTTTACCTTAATGAAATCTGCTTTCATTTACATATTTATTGCATTTTAGTTTTTACTAGAAATGTTTTCTACGTGTATAAATTCTAGTTTTTTGTATATGAATTGTGTTAAGAAACCAAAATCTAATTTTTCATATTCAAATAAGAATATATAAGAAATAAAAAATGGAATTGTGCAGACAATTGAAATTTTTGATAAACAGCTGTTTGTATGATTTAGGTGTTTTAGGGTGGAGTTATTTATTCGGTGGAGCACTTTTTTCAAATTAATTACATATTAGAGCACTTTAAAGTGGAAGCACACTTTGGAGTTGTATATTCTCTTTTTTACCTTTAAACACATACCAAACTAAATGCTCATAAAAACAGACTAAACTATATTTTTGGTGATAAAAAAAAACTACTCTTTTATTTATTTTCTCCAATTAACATTATTTTTTTTTTATTTCTCTCAAATATGTCGTTCTTATTTTCATCTAAAACTTCTAACTTCGAACGAAAACTCTTTTTATTCAATCAAATTAACCCGAAATCTATATTTTAGAATACAAACAAAAGAAAAATAAAAAATTCAAGATTTTTTCTGTATATTCTTCTCCACCTTCTTCTCCTTCATCTCATCACTTCTTTTTTTTCTCTCTTCTTTTTTTTTTATTTTTCAAATCCACAAGATCCTGACCGCTAATAACTTCTTCGAGGAGATCTAGAATTTTTCGAAGAAGTATACAATTCTATTTTTCATCATTTGTCATTGGATACAATATCGTTTTGATAAAGATGGAAGAACAAAAATAGATGCATTCAAAGTGTTCGAAAAAATGCGTGAGAGAGATATGTGGATCCATTTAACATAGACTACATATTCCGCACATGATGGATGGTATTGAATGTTCAGCATTAACAACAAAAGATTGGGGAACAGATGTACAATAGACCGTGGAAAGCACACCGTGGACAGAAAATCATAAACAATAAACCATGAACATAAATGATGAATAAGTGAAAAACAAATTATGGAAAGAACCAAGAATATTAAACAGTGGAATTTAATTGGTTTGATCTGAAAGGAAAGTGCTATACTTGTGGAGGAGTAAAGATTTTCTGGTGGCGGTGAATCTGGTTTTTTAGCGGCAATAAAGGGAAATAGAATGGAATCAGAGCATATGGACACAACAATATGAGTTTAATATGTTTGTCCATAAATTCGGGTACATATGGATAGCTACTAATAGGATTGTCCACCGGATCACGTACATATGGACAGCTAACATGTTCGATCCACGGTTTCACATACATATGGATAGCTAACATATTTGGTCCACGACTTCACATACATATGGATAGCTAACATGTTTTGTCGACAAAGTGATGTACATATGTATAGCCACTAATACATTTGTCCATGAAATATGTGTATTGTTTATCTAAACTTAAAGTCTTATTAGTAAATGTAGACTACATATATATCTAAGATAAGATTGTCATTAATTACATATATGTGGATATGTTATAGTGGACAGGTGAGTATGGACATGTATTTTCACAATAACCGGTTTTAGTATATGATGTACACTTTCAATGAGCTTTTGAATGTTTAATAGTATAATTTAATCTTCTTACGTTGTTCTAAGATTTATAAATCTGTAATCATGGACATATGAATATGGACAGATTTGTACATATTATCAGCTTTTAGTATATTTTGTACATTTTTAATCAAATTTTTGAAGGTTTGATAATTTTATTTGATCTTCTTAGGTCTGTTATGCCTTTAAAATTCATAACTGGAACAAGCAAATATATATATATATATATATATATATATATATATATATAACAAGTTATGTTATGTGTCCAATTAGCATTGAACAAATGTTCAATAAATAATGGATGGATTCAAATGGTAAGTTTTTTCTTACACTTATCCATTATATGTTGTCCATAATGCGTTATCCATATATTTTTTATTAATATATATAAAAATATATGAAAATGGATGTTAAAATAAAGAAAAAAAAGAATTATAGTCTATTACAGAAAAAGAAAAATTAATCTATATTCTTTTAAGATCAGAAATGAGGGATGAAAATATTAGAAAAAAAAAGAAAGTGAAATGAAAAAAAAAATATGAAAAAGAAAAACGGTGACTAATTACTTTTTTACACACATACATATTGACATATGTTTCTATTCTCAGCCACAAGATAAGAAACATTTAACATGAACCTCATGATTGAATCTTTTTGTTTGTCAACAACTACATGATATAACCATCTAATAAAAACTCATTAAAATCCAACTAATCTAAAGATAAAAGAAGGAGAATTTGGTCAAAAAATAACATACCATAGTCTAAAGTGTCTCTCAAGCAAAAAGTGTTCTATAACGTAAGTTTATCTATATAAAGTGTCCCATAGTGTGAAACACTCTTTAGGGTGTGGAGTATTATTTTGTTTGGATTAGATTTTTTATTCTAGTATGAATGTAAAATGTTTATGTAAAGTCATAACTTTTTCAAACTAAATACCGTGTCATTGTATTAGGGAGTGGATAGATAAATCACTTGTTAATTTGGTTCGGCTAACATTTCCTAGAACACGTTATCAGAGTAAACATGCTCGATGGTTCAATGCAAAGATAGCTTATATACATTTTTGGGTAGTGTATAATACGATCCATCCAATCAACCTCTTTTTACAAGGTATAATATGCTAGTAACCCGTGCTTTCTCTAATTCAGAAATTTCTCGGATGGAAATTGGTATATATATAAGAGATCAATATTTAAAAAACCATATTTTATGAGGTTTTATACAACATAAGTTGATATCTGATAAAATGCAAAAAAAGTAATAACAATTACAAAATTAAATATTTCTATAGTATTTGTAATAATTATACCCAAAACTTAATTAACAGTGTATATAACACTATTATATGCAATACAATTTTAAATCTATTTTTTTTAACATTTCTAACACATCTAAATAATGAGATTTTAATCTTTTTTTAAAAAAAAAAATTACATCATAACAAGAAATTTAGAAAAACTCATTTATCCATTTTGTTGATATTTGAACTTTAAAGTTAATAAATATATATTATAATTTGATATTTTGATAGTTGTACTTAAACATAAAAATATTTTGAATATCAAAATTCTCAAAGCAAAATGGATAAAATTAAAATAATTCCATCATATAGATTTTTTTTTAAGAAAGCATTAAAATCTTACAGACTTTTAAATATAAAGAACTGAATGGGAGAGAAAAAAAAAGAGTAAAGTTAAAAAAGGTAGGAGAAACACAAAAAAAAAAAAAAAAGTGCTGACCAGATTGAAAAGGAAAAAAAATAAAACAAAAAGCCAAAAAGAGAGGAAAAAGAAAAAGAGAAAAAGAGAGAGATCCCCTTTTTGATTAGAAAAAAAAAGTCCACAAAAAACTTGTGGCTCAGAATCCTCACGTGTAATGACGTGGCACTCTGGGCGAATCAAAAGGTTGTACAATTCGCAAGATCACACCTAAACTGTAAATCTTTTTTCCTCTCTCTCTCTCTCTCTCTCCCAAAGACCAAAAGAGAAGATTGCAAATAAGAAAAAATAAATAAAAAAAAAAAAAAAAAAAAANAAAAAAAAAAAAAAAACTGAGAGACAACCACCGAAAACAAGACAGTCGTTTCCCCTCTCTCTCTCTCTCTCTCTCTCTCTCTGCCCTTTTTCTCTGTCTTCTCAAAAGTTTCCGCTTTTTGCTCGCTGGAGAACCGAAGAGAAGAACTGAGACAACCAAAAACGAAAAAACGAAAAAGAAAGAAAAAAGAGTTTTGATGTCTGATCCGGCGATTAAGCTGTTTGGAAAGACGATTCCTTTACAGGAGCTTGTTGGTGTTGGTGTTGTTGATTCTTCTTCTACCTATACCGAACATCAAGACCACCACCACCAGAATCCTGTTCGGTTATCATCAGATGAAGAGATGGGTGATGCAGGAGGAGGAGGTGATGGAGATAGCGAGAGTGAAAAGGTAACGTCTTTTTCGGATTTTCTCAATCTGTTTTTGAAGGTTTCTTCTCATGGGTTCATGTTTTGATTCATCAAAAATCGTAACTTTTTGTTATCTTGATTGGTGTGTTTATGTTGGAAACTTAGGTTTTGGGGATTTCATTTCTGAAAAGTATGAATCTTGATTGTTCAAACGAGGTTGTTATCAAGTGATTTTCGAGATCTTTTAATCAGTTTTTGATTCGATGGTCATGGTTAGTTCTAAGTCTCTGTGGTCAAATGAGTTATTGGATATTGATTTTGTTGTAGAGAGCTTTTTAGGGTTTATGCCGTTTTGACTCATCTCGAAGGAAACTAAAAGTCATTAGCTTCTATGATTCTGTGGTTTCAGAAAGCTTTAAACTTGTAATTAGTATTCATTGTGTATGTAAAAGTTCTGATTTTTGGAAACATTAGTGATTCTGATACCTTTGAGTTTAAGTTGCTTCATTGTTGATTTTGGTGTTTGTTTTGTGATGATTGTGATCAAGTTTTTATATTATTATTATAGGAGGAAAAGGATAAAGAGTGTGGGGAAGAGAATGGAGAAGAGTCATCGTTGAGGGATGAATCTAGTAACGTTGGTACGGCGTCTAGTGTAACTGAGAAAACGGAAACGGCGAAAGCTGGAAAGACGGATGAAGAGTCGTCACAGAACGGGACTTGTTCTCAAGAGGGGAAGCTAAAGAAACCCGACAAGATTCTGCCGTGTCCGCGTTGCAACAGTATGGAGACCAAGTTCTGTTACTACAACAACTACAATGTTAACCAGCCTCGTCATTTTTGTAAGAAATGTCAGAGATATTGGACAGCTGGAGGAACCATGAGGAATGTTCCGGTTGGTGCAGGGAGACGTAAGAATAAGAACCCGGCTTCTCATTATAACCGTCATGTTAGCATAACATCTGCGGAAGCTATGCAGAAGGCGGTTGCGAGAACCGGTGATCTTCAACATCCGAATGGTACTAATCTTCTGACTTTTGGCTCTGATTCAGTGCTCTGTGAATCCATGGCTTCAGGATTGAATCTTGCTGAAAAGTCAATGCTGAAGACACAAACCGGATTGCAAGAAGCTAATGAAGGATTGAAGATTACGGTTCCTTTAAACCCTTCAAACGAGGAGGCAGGAACAATCAACCCGTTACCAAAAGTTCCTTGCTTTCCTGGACCACCACCAACTTGGCCGTACGCTTGGAACGGTGTTTCGTGGACGGTTGTACCGTTTTACCCTCCGCCGGCTTACTGGGGCTGCCCGGGAGTTTCACCAGGGACATGGAACAGCTTTACCTGGATGCCACAACCCACTTCACCATCTGGTGGGTCTGGTCCAAATTCTCCAACACTTGGTAAACATTCACGTGACGAGAGCGTTGCTGAACCAGGAACCGCTCTTGAAGACACCGAGTCACTTGGTAGAGACAAAAGCAAATCTGAGAGATGCCTTTGGGTCCCCAAGACGCTGAGGATCGACGATCCAGAGGAAGCTGCTAAAAGTTCGATATGGGAAACATTAGGGATCAAGAAGGACGAAAAGGCTGACACTTTCGGAGCTTTCAGATCATCAAACAAAGAAAAAAGCAACCTTTCTGAGGGAAAACTATCGGGAAGAAGACCGGAGTTGCAAGCAAATCCTGCTGCTCTTTCTAGGTCAGCAAACTTCCATGAAAGCTCATAAAAAGGAAGATTAAGCATATGATGATTTGATTGTTTTGGGTTCAGTCTTGTGTTCCAAGAAAACAGTGAGTCCTTTTGTACATATAGCTATATATAATGGTTGACATAGCGAGGGAGAAAGTTAGTTTTTGGGTTGAAGAGTGAAAGTTTGTTGTATCATAAATGGAATACCCCCAGAGCTGTAGTTAAATAAATGTTGCATCAAAATAACTTAATGGTCTTGAAAGGTTTACCATTTTTCATTAATATTAAGATTTGTTTAGTAAGCTTAAATCTAATTTATGCCAATGATGGCACAGATGAATCAAACATCCTAGAATTTAATCCATGTTGATCAGGACTCTTAGTGTTTTAGCCAAAAGAAAAAAGACTTAAAGAGTGTTCAGAATCGAAGGAACGTTGCTTTCAGATTAAGAAGCCTTTTCCAAAATGCTCAGAACTTGATGTTCACATTTCACACACGAAGATTTAAACGAGTTTAAAGGACGAATGATAGCTACATAACGAATGATGTTTATTACTTTAATTGGAGTAACAAACATTATGAAATTAGTATAAAATTAGTCATGATTTTCTCCAATTAAAGTGTCTTGATACCCACATAATGAAGGATGTTTATTATAAAATTCTCATAGTCATGGTTTCTAAATAGTTTGCACAATTGTTTACATAGATTATATACCTTCAGTTTGAATTTCTAAACCGTTTTAGGTCTTATATATTTTTTGTTGCTAAAATAATAGTTTGCACTGTTTATTAATGATATAGAAACTACAATATTGATTCCATGATAGAGTAGCAAAGGGTTTAGTTAAGTTAACGTAATTTTTAGGGAAATTTTCTAGAGAAAAAATATAACCAATCCAATCAACGTTTTGAATATTTCCAGTGGAAAAATGCTTTGTATAACTTAGGAATAAGAATACTAATTTCCAAGAGAAATCTCGGTGAATGGATGAGAGTCCGCTATATAGAAAATTTAGCTCATATTGACCAAAACAACCAATGAGAGAACATTTTGATTCAAGTAATAGTATATTAATATCATAACGTTTGTGAAAAAAACGCCAAAAGAAAAAGAAAGCCACTCCTGATCCAATTTCCAGGAAACTTACTAAGAAAATTAGTTGCAACTGTGACATTGGTTCTTGTTGTCTTTTTCATGTCCCCAATAAGTAAGAGTATGAATTAGTCATATTTTATTGATTCCAATCTCTGGTCAAACAAGTCACGGATCATGGTGAAAAAACAATCAGTACTTCTGTTTTATGACGAGAAAACAATTAATTCATCGTGGAAAGTATATAGCGACGTTTAGAAACATTTAATTACTTTCTTCCTTTTCAGTTTACGTCCGACGGCTTACATATGTGTTCGTATAAAATTTTGGATTCTCTGTTTGAGCAGTTTTTTGCGGTAGTCGGACATGCCTAGACATAGTGGAACAGAACATGTCTAGATATGATGGAGCAGTATTGAGCGTCGAATATACACATTTATTCAATAGAAAGATGACGTGCCATTTTTCATGTGGGTTTTGGCCTTCTGGGATGTCTACTGAATGAAGTTATTATTTTGTCTACTTGATGAAGTTATTCTGCATATTTAAATAAAATAACTTCAAAAGTCTTTCTTCAATTCAGATTTTGCCTTCTCATTATCATGCATTGAAAAGAGCTTTGAAATATAGAGTATGGTTTGGTTCGGAAGCTTGTGAAGTGAATTGAAGTGAATTCAATTTCACTCATTTTTTTCAAAGATAATGGTAATGTGGCTTCCACTCATGTCTTGAGGCACCCTAGCCTAACTCAGTGATCAAAAGGAAACACCAATATATACTTAACGTAACTCAGAGACTAATGCTTCAATCACATGTTCCTATTTCATATTGGGGCGGTTCTGTATTAACTGTAGTGTTCTTGATTAATATAACACTTTCTAAAAATTATAAGACTTCTACAATGCATATTTGATCATATTAAGTTCATGCTCCCCATCAACTCCTTGGTTTATGGCTTCTGGAATATATTTTTTGAGTTCGAAATTGCAAAATATAGAAAATGGATTTTTTTTTCTTAAAAAAAATGTTCTGATGTTGCTGAATGACACATGCATGTTAAGTTTGTTACTGAGAATGTTACAACCTGAGTCTAAAACAAAATAATTAGCAACCATATAATAAAAATTATCTATAATTCTGAAAATAGTATGTTTGAAAGATTTGAGAAAATTCTTGGGTCAAAAAATTTTGAAAAAAATTTCGTCTTAAGATATTGTGTCGAATATCTTTTACAACTTGTGTTATTTTATAAAATGGATAAATAGTTAAGAGTCGGTGGATTAAAATGAAAAAAAAAAAAACATTTGGCACATAATTTTGGTTATCAAAATAGTAATAAATTTTTTCATAAAAATATTATTACGTTTTTGTTTTCCAGATATTCTAATTACGTTAACACAGGTAAACCTTTTTTCTGTTATCCCGGTCCTTTTGATCTTGCTTTTTGTTGTTGTTTATTTTGTTATTTATATCATAAATTTTCAAACATGGAATAATTCATCTGAAGAAGAAGACGATGAAGCTAGACAGACGTGAGTTTTGCCCAGAATTAACAATCATAGTTTTAATATATAGATTACATAAGTTGGAACATATAACTATAAAATAGTAAACTGACCAAACTTTCCTTCAAATAAGTCCAAAAAAACAACTCCCATGAATGGTTCAGAAGAAATTTCCTCTCAACTTACTTATTCTATTCTTTTCTTAGATTAGACTAAGTTTCTCTGTAAGTTTCCTCTTTCCCTTTCTTTCCTAGTCTATTCTTCCAACTGCACCTTCCTCAGTTTTGCCTCTCCACCAAAACTCTGGCCACATTGACTTATTCATCATGTATATATATTACCCATATATCTCCCTCATCTCCTCATAAACACATTTATTTCATTCATTTGCTAAGTTTAGTTTTGAAACAAAATATCTAACAAAACATCTAACAAAAAAGCGGTTATGACTGTAAGCCACTTGTACTGTCTTATAACCATGGAGAAGAGTTCCTTGTCCGAATGCAAACACTGTTCTTCTTCTTCTTTCCCTTTGTTTGGTCTGATCGATTTTTTCCTCATCAGTTTTCTCAAATGGGTTTCTTTCGCTCAGATCTTTTTCTCAAGATGTTGTCCTCTTCTTCAATACCACCAATGTGTTTGCGAGAAGAAGAGCCAAAATCTCGAGGTCCAGAGTTTGATCAAACAGGATGAACATGATGATGGTCTTTGCAGAGAAGATGCAGAGACGGTGATGAGAAGCTTAGGGCTTTTCACCGACTCAGCAAGCGAGGGACTTCAGAGACGTTACAGTTCCGAGGAGCTTTCGAACCTGTTTGAAGAGAAAGAGCCGAGCTTGGAGGAACTGAAGCAAGCTTTTGATGTCTTTGATGACAACAGAGATGGGTTTCTCGATCCAATAGATTTAAAGAGAGTTTTGACAATCCTTGGCTTATCACAAGGATCTAACCTTGAGAACTGCAGGAGAATGATAAGGTCGTTTGACGGAAACAAAGATGGAAGAATCGATTTCCATGGCTTTGTGAAATTCATGGAGAACAACTTCTGCTGAAATCTTAGTTTCTGCAGTAACAATCTATCAAGTTCTGAACTTCCTTTTTTTCTTGCTTTGGTTAAGCTTTGAGAATGTGTCTGTTAATATGGTTGTCACATCACTTTCTTGTGAAAATTAATTAAACTTTAATATCAAAAGCTCCTATAGAGCTTAAAACCAATGAGGTGAGGACTAACTGTTACAGACATGAATAATCTGTCCAAAACAAAAGCTTCCTATAGTGCTATTGAAGAGGCTAAGCCTGAAAACCAAAACAGTTGAACTAGTAGACACTATTTACATCTACATAACAATGACTAGAGAACTTTAGGTGTAAATCTTCACCAGTAATCACAACAAGAACACTGACCATTTTGAAAATGATGGAACCGGTTGGAATCTCTGACAACAATTAACCGGTTTGAGAGCCTCGAGATAAGCTTGATTGCAGAGTGACAATCATCACATATCCTCACGTTTTTAGTCACGTACAACGGCGAGTTCTCTGGCGTTTTCATCAGACCGTACGCCACAGCTAGCTTCTCGCTATGATAAGAGAGGTTGTTCTCTCTCTGTTCTTCGTCTACATCATGGTAAGCTCCAGCAACATCAGGCGCATACCCTAACGGCCTAATCTTTGACAAAACTTCCTTCACCTTCGCGTAAATCAGCACAATCTCGGCGTGTTGATTGTCCTCTGAAAGAAACACATGTGTTTTGTTTCGTATACCTATCCAGCTTACTCCTGGCTCCTTCTTAACACGCCTCTCCTTCATCAAAGTACGCACTCTCGCCACACCGTCCCACTCCAGTGACTTGGCATGAATATTAGATAACAATATGTATATCCCTGAATCGTTCGGATGCATCTCAATGGCGTATTCCGCCACTTTCTTTCCTAAACTGTAGTTCCGGCGAACGTAACAAGCGTTTAGCAAAGCTCTCCATGCAACAACATCCCATTCTATCGGAGCTGTTCTCATGAAATGCTCAGCTTCCTCGAACAATCCAGCCTTGCTCAAAAGTCCAACAACGCATGTATAATGCCGTAGATCAGGCTCAACACCAAACTGCTTCATCAAATGGTTAAAGTAATAATCACCTTGCGCCACAAAACCGATATGGCTACACGCATGCAAAACGCCGATGAAAGTTACACGGTTAGGGAGCTCGCCCGCAGCCATCATTTCCTCAAAGGCTCCAAGGGCTTCCTTCCCTAACCCATGATGTGAGAATCCACATATCATTGTGTTCCAAGTAACTATGTTTCTAAGAGTCATGCCTGAGAATGCTTTCCACGCATCTTCGATGCTGCCGCTTTTGGCGTACATGTTCACCAAAGAGTTACCAACCATTACATGGTTCCTAAAACCAGATTTCACGACAAGGCCATGTAGAAGATCGCCGTGTTTTAAAAGAGATAGCTCCGCGATTGAGTTTAACAAAACAGCAAACGTGAACTCGTTAGGAGGAACCTCCTTAGTTTCCATCTTTGCAAACAGATTCAGAGCCTCCTCGTAAGACTTGTTCTGGAAGTAAGCATCCATGATCGATGTGTTCAAGACGATGTTTTGAGCGTGTGTACCGTCATAAATCCTCTGGGCATATAAAGGGTTACCACATTTTCCATACATGTTAATGAGTGCACCACTTACATCATCACCACAGTTGGAACCACGCCTTACAATTCGGCTATGAATCTGCCGAGCCAACTCCGAATCTCTGAGATTGGAACAAAGCCTTAAAGAAGACATATACGTGGAATCGTCCCACGGAAACTCTCCATTAGCCATCATTCTCAAAACATAAAGCCCTTCTTCTAAAGCACCATGCTCTATATATCCACTAAGAGCCGAGTTAAAAGCAAAAACATCACAACACGGAAGATCATCCAAAATCCGAATAGCCTCTCTTGTTCCGGAACACAAAGAATACATGTACAAAAGAGTGTTCCGTACATACTCATATGACATCAACCCCTGTTTAAGAAAACATCCATGACATTGCTTACCTTCTTCAATTCTCCCAGCATTCGAACAAGATTTAAAAACTACAGTAGCTACAAACTCATTAGGCTGCGATTCACCAGAAAGAACCATACTTTTGAAAAGCCTCAAAACTTCCAAATCAAACCCATAATCTTGATAACCTTTCATCAACGCACACCAAGAAACCACATTCCTCTTAGGCATTGAATCGAACAACTTGCGTGCACGAACAGTTTCCCCGCATTTCATATATAAATTAACCAGAGAAGTGATCTGACATACGTCCCCAGCTCGTGATGATAAGTCCCTTACGATCAAATGAGCATGAATCGATTCTCCTGCCCTAATATGACTTGATTCAGCACAGAGTTTCAAAAGGTCGTTAAGGTGGTTAATCTGTGGAAGAGCTTCGGTTGGTTTGGGTACTAAAGACGTAAGCTTGTTCCACTTTGACAATCCTCTTTCGATCACAGACAATACGGACATGGCGCCAAAACACACTCCTTGTCCGAATATCACCAAACCCTCAAAAGGTTTAACTGACAAGTAGTAGAAGAAGCTCTGTTTCTAAGCACAACCTTTCCGGTTTAATTTCGGTTTAATTCCGGCTCAAGGTCTTCAAACATCCTTTCTGGTTTAATTTCGGTTTTGAGCTTTTGGGTTTTAAAAAATATTAGATTTTTTTCAGACCGGAAATCTAATTTCCGGTATAGTTTTGGTTTAACTTTGATATTCCACAAGATCGAAACCGTCAAAAACACTCCTTGCCCGAATATCACCAAACAAGGTTTAACTGAGAAGTAGAAGAAGAAGCTCTGTTTATAGAGAAAACCATAAATGCGGTGGGAACAGAATTCGTGTTGAAGGAACTTAACTTGGATGAGATCGATGATTCTTGTGGAGAGCATTTAGAAACTACTAGACTCCTCATTGTAGATGAGCTCAAAGAAGCATTGGCAAAAGCAACTCGGAGTGAGAGTCTTGCTCAAGCTGTTTAAGTGTTTTAAGTTTCATACTCTCGATTATTTAGCTTTACAATGGATGAATGTGTACTGGTGACGAAACTTCGGAAATAGAAGAACAAACTCTTGATTGTCTTTCATTACTTGTACAAATGCAACCTTTGTTATGTTTAATGCTTCACAGAATCATCATCATAGCGATTAAGGTTACAATTAGGAAGCTCTTAATTAGTTTTCTTCAAAGAGCTCCAACCCCGAGAAAATCAATAAACCCTGGGGGTTTAGTGGTCTCGAAATATTTGGCCACCATGGTATTTTCTGCTTCTGATGTTGACAGTGATGAGGTTGGTGGTGATGATGACGATGATGGTTGAGAGATGGAGATTTGCGCTGTGAGTAGTGCCAAGGAATCTGGAGGGAAGGTAGAGAAGTGATGATGACCTAAGTACTGCATTGGCATGCGCGTAGAACGATACTCTTCTTGTAGAAACTGATCTTTGAAGTTAGTATTTTCCTTTTTTAGCATCTTCCAGCTGTAGGTCTTGAACTCTGTACTTTCATCACTTACACTAACTGTAAACCACACAATAAAAAAACATGAAAACTCAGAATTTCATGCATCACAACAATTAAATTCCCACAGAATCAACATATCTAAGTATTGAATATGTAAAGATATGTATGAGATTATCAAAAATTTGTAGGGAGACACAAACCAGGAAACAGATTGAAGGTTTGTTGTGGATTCAGGTGGTTGATTTCATAGGGAGGAGTGTGTCTCTTCCTTGACTTCGAGTAAGAAGTTGATTGTTTCCTCAACTCTCTTGCCGTGAGAACATGCCAGTGATTCTTCACTGCATTGTCTGTTCTTCCAGGGAATAGCTTAGCAATCAAAGACCATTTGTTACCAAATTTTCTATGAGCTCCAAGTAACTTCTCTTCTTCCTCATTGCTGAAGGCTCTCTTTTCAATCCTTGGATCCAGCTGGTTAAACCACCTTAATCTGCAACTCTTCCCTTCAAACACACACAACAAAGAAAAAGGCTTTACCATAGAAACCCCTCAAAACAGAGTATACAAGAAAGAAGAAGAATGTAACGGTTTTTGTTTACCTGTTCTTCCTTGCATCTTCTGTGCAATGTGGTTCCAGTGCTGAGGACCAAACACCGCCACAAGCTCTTTGAGCTTGACATCCTCAGAAGGTCTCCAATGACCTCTACTACAAACCCTAGCCAGTTTCTTCTTCTTGTTCTCTTGATGCATCTTTCTTTTATCAAAGAGCTCTCTTAATGATAATGCATTGTTTTCTCCAAACCCATTAAATGGTACTCTGCAATGGAAGACGTCACAAGGGTATTTTGGGAAATCCGTTCGAGTCTTCTTTTAAGTTGTTTTCCTTAAAACCATGTCCATGTACAAAGACAGACACATATACATATATGATATGTGTTGTTGTGATATACTGATATTATTCGGTATGGTTCTGTTTTTTCGTAGAACAAAAATCTTTGATTTCTAAAAATGGAAACCTGAGGAGAGAGAGAGAGAGAGAGAAGAAAAAGAAGAAGAAGAAGGGAGAGAGAAGGAAAAAAGGAAGAAAAGCCACACACGCACACACATCTTTCATGGTTGCTCTGTTAAGAACAGTTTCAGTTCTCTGACAAAGTTTTTTGACTTGTTCCAACATTAATTCTCTAATATATTCCCCCACGCTTTACCACATCTATGTATATTGTTTTCTTTTTCAACCTTTTTTTCCTCATATTATGTATCTATTCTTTAAAAAAATATCTTGTTACCTATTTTCTAAGAAAAAGCTGACCTTGTACAAAAAAGAATAGAGAATGTACTGCATTCTGTTTGGTCTTAAGTATCTTATAGATCGTTGGACAAAAAGAAAAGATAAGAAAGTATCTTATAGATCAATGAAGAGAATGTAATGTAGTGCACTTTGTTTTGTAACATATTTATCTTTTGGTATCTCTTCATTGTTGAATATATGAGTTTTTAAAAGAAAAATTGTTGTATTTCATTCTAAAACCTTGTGCATCTAGATTATAAAAACTATATTTCTTCTACAGAAAAATGTTTTGGGAAAATATGCATTTCAAAATTCTTAGAGAAAATGTACTTTATTCACAATTCAAATAATGAAAACTTGAATCTATATAAAAAAAATCTAGGAATGACTTTTTTTTTTTTACAAAATTTCAGAATCATTTTAATTTTAAAAAATGTTATTTTTACAATATTTTCTAAACAGATATATTTTTGTAGTTAATTTTAAGAAATTCAACAACAAAATTTTGTATGTAACGGCAATGCAACTTTACATATTTCGTCAAATAATATTTTATCAGTTTAATAATTTATTTTAAATAAATGTTAAATTATATTCAAACAAAAGAACTAATTTACAATAAATGCAATTTTTTATAGATTCTTCAAAAGAAAATTTAAAAAGAAGAAGAGTTTTGAATGAGATATTAATTATTTTGGCTTTTATATATGTAGCTTGCAAATGAAACTACAGCCATATAGACTTTATAGACTTTCTTCATATGCTTGGCATCTCATTGATGGAATTGAGCTGAAGCGATTAGATGTTTTTTTACTGATGAGTTTGGTAAGATGCTATTACGTGTTTTTTTACTGATAAGTTTGGTGAGATGCATATGTGTTATGCCTCAATTCAATACTTACATAGAAATATGTATTGTGAAGATTTCAGTTTTAGATTTTTCAGAGAAATATTTATTTTAGTCATTATCGATCATTATTCAAAAAATAAAAACTCATATTCAAAATTTCAAAACCATTTCAATTTTAATTATATATATACATATTTTAGTAACTTAATGAAACTCAACAACTTCTTATATATTTTGTCAAGTGATTTTTAATTATTTTAACAAAAAGAAAATGAATGTTAAATTATATTTAAACAAAAAAAAACTTTACAATAAATGCAATTTTTATCAGTTATTTAAAAAAAAGATAAAAATAAAAATTTTCAGTAAGATATTTTCTTTGCTATTATGTAGCTTGTAATGAAACCATAACCATATATTTATTTATATGCTCATCCTCCCATTGATTGAATTGAGCTGTGGTGATTACATGTATCATTATCAATGAATTTGGTAAGAGGTGCATAAATATTAAGAATTTTCACAATATCTTATATCATTGCATTTTTTCCATATATGATATAGAATGGATTGGAATACATACCAAAGTATGATGTTGTGAATTGATCAAAAGAAAGATTATAAATGAACTGAGTGAAGTAATCAGTAGATGTTGTATAGCCGTTTTTAAGAAGTTTGAGGGTTAAATAATTCTATGTTTCTATAGTAAAAATACATTTAAAGAAAATATTTTTTTTGACTCTCGAAGCCTGTAAGCCTGTAAACCGTAGAATATGCATTTACTTTTCTGGTTTGGATTCTAATTATTTTTTTTAATTTTTAGTTGACAAATGGTTTAAAGTTACAAAGGAATAATTAGACGTTACAAATGAATACTTAGACATCGTGTGTGTTTAAACAATATGTCTTTTTGCCATTTTTTTATTTTGTGTGAATTTGGTCTTAAATCCCTTTTGTATGACTTTCTTTTATATCTACTCTAGATCAATCTCTATAGATGTATATCATCTCGTT
Source organism: Sisymbrium altissimum (assembly GCA_900406495.1). Lineage (NCBI taxonomy): Eukaryota > Viridiplantae > Streptophyta > Magnoliopsida > Brassicales > Brassicaceae > Sisymbrium > Sisymbrium altissimum. The sequence goes on from OVBI01000228.1 coordinate 101,653, forward strand.
TATGCTATTATTTTTAATCTATTTGATCTGATATTTTTTTTTGTGGAATTAAATTACTGTTGCCACACTTTCATGAACTGGTATTGTAAAATTTATTTATCATTTTGTAATTGTTATATTACACAATATACTAAAGAAAAACCAAATATGGAATCAGAAAAAAGTGAATTCATAGTTTTTTATTTCAATCTTGTGAATTTGTCTTGTTATGTTTATATACATGAGCTTCAAAAAATTTATTCATATTCATAAACTTTCCAATATAGTTTTTAGATTTTAATTTTGATAAATTAGAATTAGAATTGTAAAATAATTGATTTGTACTAATGTTTAATATTCAGTTATATATGATAAAGGTCAATGTTCTAAATTGTGGATGTTTGAACCATTCAACGGTCGCAAACTCGTGGTATGGTGGTCCAATGTGGAGTGTGAAGATTTGAACCAAATTAAAGATATTATATGGTTATCCAAAATTTAACTACCACATTTAAGGTTTAACAAAAATTCCTCTATTTTATGGTTAAATATTATAGCCCAAACCCAAAATTTTTTACCTAATTCAGCCTACCTATTAAAATCCTATCCAACATAGTTACACAAACAATAATGATTCTCAATTCATTTTTCCTAACAACATAATTTGAAAATTTTAATTACTCAATCTTAATTAACATCGTTGAACTTCAAATGCTGATGTAAATTGGAAAAATGACAATGATCTTTTGTCTAACTTGGTATTTAATATTTGATATTTATATGAATTTTAAAAGAATTTATATATATAAACTTTTAGTTTTGTTGTGAAATATTTTAAAATGTATTTTTTTTAAAAACTATTAAAATAATTAAAAACTATTATTTAAGAATTCGATATTTTAGTTTTCTATTAAGTCATTAGATATACATCAACCGCATGCATAACACTTAGCAAAATTGCTGATGGAGAGTGAAATAATAACCCCTAAAGAAAGCACAATGAAATTCTAAAATTGACAAAAAAAAATCATGAAAAAAAAGAAATTTTAAAATCAAAAATACACTAACAAATATCTGAAGCAGATAACATATGAAAGTCGAACGGCTGAGATCAATCCCACATCATCTTTTTCATCTTTTTCATCTTTTTAATCTCTTCCTCTTCCCTAAACCTCAAATTAACCACTTCTTAAATGATTCTCTCTAAGACTCTAACCTGACGATCTTTCTCTACTTTCGCTTTTCCTCCTTTTCATTCAGATACCTTTCTCGTTGACAAAACTTTAATCTTTTTCAGACATCATTCTTATATAGCGTAGAATACATACCAAAATATGATGGTGTGAATATGTAGTTTGTAGTGAAACCATAGCCATAGATCTGTTTCAAATGTTTTTGGCCTCCCATTGATTTAATTGAGCGGTGGTGATTAGTGTATTCTTATCAATGAATTTGGTAAGGTGTAGTAGCAGAGCTAGGAAAAAAAACTACAGAGGTCGGTCATAACAAAACAAAAAAATTGATACATAAAATCATAGTTTACAATACAATACTAGTAGATGAAAAAAATATTGAATACATTTGAAAGGTTGAACATAAATTTATTGGAGTCAAATACTAAGTTTAACTAGATAATATATTCATATAAATTACACTAAAATAAAATAATATTAATTTTATATGGATCATTGACATCCCTAAGCCTTTGCTACCTCCGCCACTGGTAAAGTGTATATGTGTTAAAAAGTTTTCACTATACTATCATTACATTCTTGTCATATATGATACAGAGTGTATTAGAATCATATCAAAATATGATGTTGTGAGATCAAAAGATAAATTGTAAAGGAGCTGAATGAGGTGATCACAAGATGTTGTATATTTTGAGGAAGCTCGAGGGTTAAATGACTTCATACCTCTACAGTAAAAACACATGTAAAGAAAATATAATTTTTTTGACTTTCGATGCCCGCAAGCCGCTGAATATGCATTTATTTCTCTGATTTGGATTCTAATTTCTTTTTAAATTTATAGTTGACAAATGGTTCAAAATTACAAATGAATAATTAGACGTTACAAATGAATACTTTGACATCGTGTGTTTAAACAATATGCTTTTATGCCACTCTTTTATTTCTTTAGTTGTGTGAGTTTGGTCTCAAATCTTTTTTTTATGAATTTTTTTTTAGATTTACTCTACATTAGTCTAGACCAATCTCCATAAATATATATCACCTTGATTATGCTATTATTTCTTTAATCGATATGATTTAACGTTTTTTTATATAGCAACAAATGACTGTTACTATACTTTCATGAACTGATATTCTAAAATTTATATATTATTTTGTGACTGTTATATCATAAAATCTGCGAAAGAATGACCAAATATGAAATCAGAAAGAAATGGATTTGTAGTTTCTTATTTCAATTTTGTAAATTTGTTTCTTTATGTTTAGGATATTCAACAAAAGTTCCACATTCAAAAAAGTTCCAATTAATTTCTTAGATTTCAGCTTTGAAAAATTAGAATTGTAAAATAATTTATATGTACTAATGTTTAGTATTCAACTATATTTGATAAAAAAAAAATATTATTTTAAATTTTGGATGTATGGGTAATTCAGTGATTGCTAACTTGTGGTGTAGTGGTATATTATGGACTGTGGAAAGTTGGACCAAAATGGAGACATTATACAGTTACCTAAAATTTAACTACTATAATTTAGGTTTAACAAAAATACCTTCATTTTATGGTTAAACTGTTAAATTATATAGCCTAAAACCAAAAAATTCTATCTTATTCAGCCCATTTATTAAAGCCCATCAAACCTAATTACATAAACAATAATAATTTTCAATTTATTTTTTCTAACAACTGAAAAAATTATTTACACAATTTTAATCAATATCATTGAATCCTAAATCTATATGTAAATTGGAAAAAATGACAATGATATTTTTTTAATTTGGTATCTGATATCTGATATTTTTATGAATTTTAAAAGAATTTCAATTTATGTATAAAAATATTAGTTTTGTTGTAAAATATTTTTAAAAAATAAAATTATTAAAAATTTATTATCTAAGTATTTTAAATTTATTTTAATTTTCAGTTAAACTCATTAGATATAAATCAACTACATCCATAATGCTTACCAAAATTTCCAATAAAGACTGATTAAAATCCATAACCTCAAAAAAGTACAATAAAATTCTAAAGGGTCAATTTACTGAATAATTAAAAAAAGGTAAATTAGTTTGTTAGAGATAGAGGTAGAGAGAGATAGGAAGAAGGGGAGGGAAAAAGAGAGTAAATTGGTTAATTTTTTAAATATAGATTCAAAAAAAAATCGTGAAAAAAAGGAAATTATAAAATAAAAAATAAAAAAGGAAGTGGCTAAAGAAAATCTGAAGTAGACAACAGATGAAAGATCGGACGGTCAAGATCAATCCCACATCGTCTTCTTCATTTCTTTGAACTCTCTGCCTCTTCTTCCCTAAACCCCAAATTAACCACCTCTTAAATGATTCTCTCTAAAACCCTAACCCGACGATCTCTCTCTACCTTCTCTTCTCCTCCTCCTCCTCCTCCTTCAAACACCCTTCTCGTCGACAAAGCCTTAACCTTTCTCCGCCGTCACCCTTACCAACTCCAACACATCTCTGCAGACTTCACCCCAGAAGCAGCCTCTAGTCTTCTCCTCAAATCTCAGAACGACCAAGAACTCATCTTAAAGTTCCTAACTTGGGCCAAACCACATCACTTCTTCACACTCCGTTGCAAATGCATCACTCTCCACATCCTCACCAAGTTCAAACTCTACAAAACCGCACAAACCCTCGCGGAAGACGTCGCCGCCAAAACACAAGACGCTTCACTCGTCTTCCGGTCTTTACAAGAGACTCACGACTCGTGTGGTTCAACTTCCTCTGTTTTCGACTTGGTAGTGAAGTCTTACTCTCGTCTTAACCTTATCGATGAGGCTTTAAGTATCATTCATCTTGCTAAAGGTCATGGCTTTATGCCTGGTGTCTTGTCTTACAATGCTGTTTTAGATGCTACGATTAGGTCCAAGAGGAACATTAGCTTTGCTGAGAGTGTGTTTGATGAGATGTTGGAAACTCAGGTGTCTCCCAATGTGTTTACTTACAATATCTTGATTAGAGGGTTTTGCTCTGCTGGGAATTTAGATGCTGCTTTGCAGTTTTTTAGTCGGATGGAGATGAAAGGTTGTTTGCCTAACGTTGTTACTTACAATACATTGATTGATGGGTATTGTAAGCTGCGTAGGATTGATGATGGGTTTGAGCTTTTGAGAGTAATGGCGTTGAAGGGGTTAGAGCCTAATTTGATCTCTTACAATGTTGTTATTAATGGGTTGTGTAGAGAAGGGAGGATGAAAGAGACGGGATTGGTACTTACTGAGATGAATAAGAGAGGGTTCTCTCTTGATGAAGTCAGTTACAATACGCTTATTAAAGGGTATTGTAAAGAAGGTAACTTTCATCAAGCTCTTGTGATGCACGCTGAGATGCTGAGACATGGGTTGTCTCCTAGTGTTATTACTTATACTTCGTTGATACATAGCATGTGTAAGGCTGGGAACATGAACCGTGCTGTTGAGTTTCTTGATCAGATGCGTGTGAGAGGGCTTTGTCCTAATGAGCGTACTTACACGACGTTGGTTGATGGGTTTTCACAAAAGGGGTATATGAATGAAGCTTATCGTGTTTTAAAAGAGATGGTTGATAACGGGTTTAGGCCTTCGATTGTGACTTATAATGCTTTGATTAACGGACATTGTATAGCTGGGAAGATGGAAGATGCGATTGCTGTTCTTGAAGATATGAAGGAGAAAGGTTTGGCTCCGGATGTAGTGAGTTACAGCACGGTGTTATCAGGGTTTTGTAGGAGTTACGATGTAGATGAAGCGGTGAGAGTCAAGAGGGAAATGGTTGAGAAAGGGATTCAACCTGATACAATCACTTACTCAACGTTAATTCAAGGGTTTTGTGAGCAGAGAAGGACAAAGGAAGCTTGTGATCTTTTCGATGAGATGCTGAGAGTTGGCCTTACACCTGATGAATTCACTTACACAGCCTTGATTAATGCTCATTGTGAAGAAGGCAATTTGGAGAAAGCGTTAAACTTGCACAACGAAATGGTCGAGAAAGGCTTATTGCCCGATGTTGTCACTTACAGCGTGCTTATCAACGGGCTTAACAAGCAAGCTCGAACAAGAGAAGCCAAGAGACTTCTGCTGAAGCTGTTTTATGATGAATCAGTTCCTAGTGATGTCACGTATCAAACACTCATCGAAAACTGCGGTAACATTGAGTTCAAAAGCGTGGTGTCTCTTATCAAAGGGTTCTGTATGAAAGGGATGATGCAAGAAGCTGATCGAGTTTTCGAATCCATGCTTGAGAAAAACCATAAACCAGATGGAACAGCGTATAACGTGATGATCCATGGTCATTGCAGAGGCGGAGATGTAAGGAAAGCATATAGTCTATACAAGGAGATGGTAAGTTCAGGGTTTCTTCTCCATACTGTGACGGTTATTGCTCTGGTCAAAACGTTGCACAAGGAAAATATGGTTTATGAATTGAATAGTGTGATTGAAAATGTGTTAAGAAGCTGTGAGTTGAGTGAAGCAGAGCAAGCTAAAGTGCTTGTGGAAATCAATCATAGAGAAGGGAATATGGATGTGGTTCTTGATGTGCTTGCTGAAATGGCTAAAGATGGTTTTCTACCGAACAGAAAGTGAGTTTAAAGTGGTCAATTCTTTACTTTTGTGATTTTAATAAATGATTTGGTTAATATGTATATCACAGTCAACAACACCAAGTTCTTTTATCCACCTGATTAGTTACTAGTTATACTGTAAACTATCAATCTCAAGATTGCTTATATAATCGAACAAAACTAAGAATACAAATCTCAATTCATTGTCTAATATATTCATGTCTACAAATCTCAATCAAATGACATATCCCTCATTCATGTAAACGACATAATTATTTTTAACGTATATATGCACTAAGCGTTGCAAATGTAACTAAGAGAACATCTTGTAGGTTTTGGCTTGAATGATGATTTCTCTCAGTCCTCCTATTGGTGCTAGAATCGCGATAAGGACTCCAACTATTATCGATATCTGTAAATCAACATTCCATATACAGTTAATAATAATATTCATTAGGATCATACATTCATATATCAACCTATTCTATGTATGTTTGGAAGAAAAGGTAGTTTATGTACCCAAGATGCAATCCAGTGAAAGCTCCAGCTTTTGGGTTTTTTTATGACTAACCATATAATGCATGGCAACTGCAAAAAATCATTCAAAAGGTAATGTTGTTACATTAAAAAATTCACTAATCAAACATGATTTTTATTAATAAAAATGCCTAAATTGTGAAGTTAAAAATATTGATAGACATACAAAGTATGACGTTGAAGAGAAAACAAGACCGCCAAAAAAACCAAGTAGCCCTCCGAAAAATGGAACACATATTGCTATAAATCCCACCGACGCTGAAAAACAAAAAAAGAATGATATAAATTACAGTGATCGTATAGTACCGTTTTTGATTAATTTAATTTGTAATTGTGGATATAAATTACATACCAACGTATGCAGTACGTGCCATAACACGAAGACATGTGGAAGGAGTGAAGTTGAGATTCTTCACCAGACACGACTCTATTCCATCAAATACGGGCATTGCAAATACCTGTTTGGACAAACACACATAATTACTTTAACTAATTTTTCTAAAAGTAATTATTTTGTAGAGGTGTATAGTTGTAAAAATGAACCTGATAACTTCCAACGACATGAAGGAACACCATAAAATTGGCGACAGCGATTAGCCAATTAGGTTTTTGAAGGGAGATAAGGACATTGTCTTCCACTAGATTTCCAAACGCCCAAAAGCCTGGGATTGCAACGGCTAAGTAGCAAAAGAGGACGATGGCATAAGCCACAATCACTCCCTTCCACGTTGGTGTCTTGGAAGGGACCTCAGGTGTTGAAGGAACGGTTGCTTGGATTTCAAGAACCACACTATGTCCTGCAAACGCAAACGCTATCGTTCCCAACGCGTTCATCGCATCAAACACTATATCCGCTGAATCGTGAGATCGTATTCCGTAGCTAGACGGGTGGTAGTTCGTTCCTTTAACCGTCGACGCAACAAACGCTATCATCGAATAACAAACGGACATGACCGCTGCAAGAAGAGATACGCCTTTGAGAGAGTTGAAGTTTGGTATTTGGGACAAGGCAAGTTGTATTCCAGTGAAGATCAAAATGTAATAAGTGTTCCTCATCGCGAAACTCGGTATCAAGAGCTCGATCGCTTTCTTAAGCGATTTTCCTCCCGTGACATTGTAGACTATATCGGTACCAACTTGGACCAACATTTGTTGTGGCATTACACACCAATAACCTAGTTTTGGACCAAACGCGTATTCTCCAAGCTCCGGGTAACGGTCGAACCGTCTTCCCGGTACGGCCTCATGGAGTTCCACAAGTTGCCACAATGTGTAAAATGTTATCACCCACGATGCCAGTATTGCCACTATTCCATATACCCTACAATGGACATATTCAAACCAAAGTTGTAACACATAACATTTTCAGTATATAATTATAATAATACTATAACACCGGAACAATTCAAAAGAAAAATGCAAAAATATGGAAGAATCTACCATCCAAGTTGTGAAATGGCGAAGGGCAAACCAAGAACACCAGCACCGACCATGGCAGTAACATTGTGGAAAGCAGAATACCACCATTTGGCCTCTCGAGACGCTGTTACCGGTAACCAATTGTTTAGATCTTTCGTTTGTTGATCGATTTCCATTGTTGAGTTTTCTTCAGTCATCTTGTTTTTCGTTTTAGAAAAACAAACACAAAATTTAAATTATATCAGTGACTGTATATACACTCTCACTCAACACACACACACACACACACATATATAATCATATTAAGAGAAATCATATGGATTTAGGTAACTGCAACTAATATTAACAGAAAGCATAGGGATTAAGAGAATATTACCATATTAATATTAACAGAAATCATAGGGACTAAAAGAATGTTACAATATTATTATTGAATAGAAATCATAAGGATCAAGAGAGATCATAATTGAGATGTTCTTTAAAAATAAAATAAAACATCTAAAATTAGCATTACAAGTCCATTATATATATTAAGAAAAGGTAACAATTTAAATTCTATAAGTCATACCGGTGAGAGACTCTAATCGCCTGCCAGACTTGCGCTTTAGCTTCAATGAACAAATATGGTTCATGGTTGTTAACTCAACTGAGTTTCCTTCATATATAAAAAAAATACTGTTTTCCAATAAGAGTTCTTATCGTATCTAATTAAATCTTCTTTTATTACATGTGTATTTCCAAGAATTTCAAAAAAATAAGTATCTATTCCCAACCGTTATCTTAATCTTTTCGATTTTCAGAATATTTACATTAGTCAACAATTACTAAAACTTTTCGTTCTCAGGTAGAAGCAAGTCAGCAACAAATTAAGTGACAAGTGATGAACATAAATTTGATGACATAGGAGTTAATACTAGGACTGCGGCACATTAATATTCGACTGATATGTTTCAAAATAAAATGGGAAAACTGTCAAAAAAATCCCAAACTTTTCCATTTAAGCCATTTTAAA